>CABFWB010004423.1:0-44201 GCA_902151455.1 Timema bartmani
CACACACAAACAAAAAACCTTCTCATTATATTATACAGCTCACAGAAAACACCATCTAGTTATATTATATAAACAAACACCACATGAAAAACATCCTATTTGCTAATGTAATTTTCTCTATGTGATCTCTAAATTTTCATCCACTTTTTCTTTTGAACTTCTCTTTCATTGACTATCATATTACTGTATTTCAGAGTTGGCAACCACCGTTTACTGTTGATGTTGATAACTTCAAGTTCACTCCTCGTATTCAGCACTTAAATGAACTGGAGGTATAGTAATTGAGTTTAAAAATTAAAATTTATACTTGATTTATCATGAACATTAATATTTTGGAGCACTACACTATCAAACTATAAAACTAGAATACTTGGAAAGTATTCTTGAAGATGAGGAAAATCTTTAGTTTTCATAACTAAACTATTTCTTCAATGGTGCCTGAAGAGGCCCTCAGACCTCCTGAGTATTGAGTTTAATAAACATTAATAATTTGTTTTCTATTTATTAAGTTTAAGAGTGGCCAAAGGTTATTAAAATATTTATTTTAATTTACTATGTATTGCCCTAATCAATAATATGTGTTGTTGATTAAGTTTATAAACCCATTTATAAGTTATAATTTTATTAAGATTTAATAGTATGCTGCCTCACTACCAAGCTTTAATCTGAAAGTTTAGCGTTAACCTTCAGGCTGGATTATATTCTGATAAATGCAGATTGATCTTTAGGCTGGAAAACAGCATGCAGAACAATCCTTTGTATAGTTTTACCATCAACAAAACATTTGTTTTATGTGGAACTATTCCAAGTAGTCTCTTATCGTATATAATGATTCGATTTCAATTTCACCAAGTAAAAGCTGAGAACCTCAATATTTTGCCACTGATTATTGGTAGAAGAATTTTGCCAAATACATGGTTTTCTGCAATAGAATACCTTTTGCAGACTCCCATGATTTCCTCATAATTTGTTTTTGGCTGATTTCCAACTGCATCATAATAAAGGCTACATTCTTTTTCTAAAATTAAAATGGTGGCACCATTTATTTTCCTTTGATTTCTTCTGGTGTGTTTGTGTGTGCGCGCACATGCGTGCTATGCACCATTCTCAAATAAAAATCTAGCCTAGGCCCATATTTGTAACTTAGTATCTGTTAAACTATAACTTCCCTGTGTTAATCTCAAATTTAGTCACCTAATTATTGGTTACCTGTAGGTTCAGAAACTATTTCTAAATATGTTACCACTTGCCCTTATCCAAATCAACTTTACCTCTGAAAACTCTGAGATATGTGCAATCTTTTCATGTCTATTTTATAATTTTACACATTTTAAAATGATGTCTTTGTTGTTTTAGGCAAAAACTAGAATCAAATTGAATTTTTTGGACCAAATTGCAAAGTTCTGGGAGCTTCAAGGATCCACACTCAAGATTCCTATGGTTGAAAGGAGAGCACTTGACTTGTATTCTCTACATAAGATCATTCTAGAAGAGGGTAGGTAAATGTGGTCATCATCATTCGATGTTTCCGCCTCCGCGGGTCGTCCGGTACATCCTCTTTTATTCCTGTTGATCTGTCCAAATTTCTCCCTCAGCCATGCATCTCTAGTACACTCCTTTAGCTTCCATGTCCCTCTGCGCTTGGTCCATCCATCTTGTCCGTGGTCTTACAATAGGTCTTCTACCCTTCTCTTTGTTCTGTAAGGCTTTCCTAGGCATTCTGTCCGTTTCCATTCTCATCATATGACCTAACCACAGCAACCTTTTCATCTTCAGTGTCTCTGCTAATGATATTACTTTTAAACTATCCCTTATTACTTCATTCCTTTGCCTGTCTCTTCTGGTTACATTTTAAATGCCTCTTAGGCACTTCATCTCTGCTGCCTGCAATCTACTTAAATCTCTCTTGGTCCAGGTTTCAGAGCTGTATCTCAATATTGGATGATAATATGACTTATATAACAAAGTTTTGGTCTCTGTTCCTACATTTCATCACCAGATTATGTCCTTAACTACATGGTAGAATTGGCCACTCTTTCATATCCTTTATCCTAATTCCTCCCGGATCTTACCATTTGCAGTAATCTTATTTCCTAGATGGCAGAAATCTTCCACCTTTTCGAGCTCCTTTCCATTGATTGTTACTTTCTTTTCTGGGTTTGTGTTTCTAGCCACCTTCATCATCTTGCTCTTTCCCACTTTCATGTCCAATCCATATAGTTCTATCGCTCCTGCCCATTTAGCTAGTTCTCTCTTTCAAGTCCTCTTCCGACTCCTCCCAGGTCATGACATCGCCCGCGTATGCCATCACCTTCAGTTCCCCCAGGTTTCTGTGACCTTGGACTTGGGCTATAATTTCATCCATTACAATATTAAATAATATTGGTGATAAAATGCTTCCCTGTCTCACTCCCCTTTCTGTTAGGAACCAATCAATGTTTATCTTATATTCTTACACAATTTTCACACTTATCATATATGTTCCTTATTTGTTTCACAATCCCTTCACCAACTCCCCTTTTTCTTAAACCCAACCATATACTTTCTCTTAGTACTCTGTCATAAGCCTTTTTTTATGTCACTGAAGGCTATCATTGTATCTCTACCATATTCCCATCTTTTTTCAATGATCTCTCTCAATACAAAGATCGAATCAACTGTAGATCTTCCTTGCTGGAATCCGCACTGTTCTTCCCTTGTTGTTTCTTCTATTCTTCACTTAATTTTTCGTAGGAGTAATTTTTCATATATTTTCGGACAGTGGCACATCAATGTAATCCCCCTGTAATGTTCCCATTTTGACTTGTTCCCTTCCCTTTTTTATTTATGGGCACAATAACCCCTTTCCTTCAATCTCCAGGTATTTTTCTTTCCTTCCATACTGCTTGCATCACTTGGTATAACCACTATAATCCCATAGTTCCTGCTGCTTTAATCATTTCCACCGTTAATTCATATATTCCTGGTGATTTTACATTAGGTAGCTCTCTCACTGCTATGTAATGTGGTATATAGGTAAATGTGTTATATACTTAGGTATTACTTGTACTATTATTTCATTTAATCAACTATGTTTTATTTCAGGGGGACTAGAGGTGACTACAAAAGAAAGAAAATGGTCCAAAGTTGCATCAAGAATGGGGTATCCTCAAGGAAAAAGCATTGGAACACTTTTGAAAAGTCATTATGAAAGAATCTTATATCCTTTTGATATTTTCCAACAAGAAAAAAATTTATCGCAAATCGTAAGTTTAATTAATTAAAATGTATATTAACTTTTCTATCATTAATTTTAACACTTATTTTACAGATTTGTAGTGTTACAATATATTTGCTTTACTTTTTGTTTCTAGCCGATATTGAGCATAGAGACACTCAAATTGTTTGTAAACTCTTCATATTTTGTGTAACCAAGTATTATTTGAGAAAGTTGGCTTTTGATAGGACAGGAATACAGATTGAAATTAGTACACGAGAGTGGTCAGAACACATTTATTTTACAGCTTGGTCAGAACACTTTTATTTTACAGCTTGGTCACTCAGTGTCACCTCATACAAACCAGACCCCCAACTGGCCACACGTATGACTCACACAACAGCCGCATCATTCTGTTCTACCAACATATCACCTATAAAAATATATTTAGGGGGTAAAAATTTTACTTTCAACAATTAAATATTAATGGTGTCATATTTAGCCTCTTGGATTCTTTTATCTTAATGTCAATACTACATCCAGTTGTTCACAATAATTGTAATAAAAGCTCTTTTTTTGCCATTGTTACCAGACCAGAGAGTATACTCTCGCTGAGCATAGAAAATAAACAGTTTTCTTCCTATTAATGAATTTACTTTTCCACATGGCTAACTAAGATATTATGTCACTATTTTGTATTTCAACTCATCACATTGTCTATCATACTTAATTTATTAATTCCACCTGAAATTGTTCTTTATTGATCCTTAGGCAATTCTTGGGTAGCAAAATGTCAACAATATGATTATCGCATGCTTTTGAAGTATTGTGCAACAGTTAATCCACTAAACATTATTGAATTTTCATTTAAATTTATTTATTTTTTCACTTTGTTTTCCATCGATTTGCTAGTAACAAATAAAATATGGCCTGTAACGACAAACTAAATCCCTTTTTGAACATATTTTTTATCAGGTGTTTATTCTTATCCTCGGAAACGTATATAGCCTACATGACCTTAAGTAACTGTTATATTAAAACACACAAACAAATGTATGCCAACTTTTTTCTTTTTCTTCCTCTCATTGAATTTGTGTTAGTGTATGATTTTATACATTTTGCATTTGTTTTTCTCTTTCAAGACTTTGGAACATGGAATTAAAGATGTAGAACAAGACAAACAATATAAGCCTCATAGAATCCTTTCCCGTCAAGCAATATTGCCTCCTTGTGGAAAATATAACCGCCGCTCCAAACGTTTTGCTCAAGGAGAAATTAAGGATTTCACAATGGAGGTACATGGTCCAACCTTGACCACAAACAAAAGATTCTTAGAAACATAACTATTAATGGTTTTAATGTGTAAATATGAAAAAAACCTATTAATCAAAAACATAAATGAAATATCTGATATTTACAGTACATTTATTTTCAATAGAGCTTTGTGGAGCTTATAGTTTTTGAGTCATTGAAATATCAGAATTTTATAAAAGGCCTTTGTTATTTAATTCACTTTTGCACATGAAACAAGATTCAAATAAAAATGTCAAACTTGTTCTCTAATACATTATTTTCATTAAAAAATCTGTTTTTGATTGTAATCTGATTGTAGTCTAGCACCTTGGTTATACTAAGTATTGTCACAGAAGATGTTCTCTTTCTCAGATACTCTGTAGCTTTTTTTAGTACCACATCTTACTATCTATTAAGGTTATACACATACATACTAATAATTATGCTAATGAGTTAAGGATGAGGAAGATTGAATATAGAGGAAGTGTTCCAGCATTGGTGCAGAGAAAGAATGGAAAACTATTTAGGAAAATCACCTTCATTACACCCAATCAGGATTTGAACCCTGATCTTGCCGTCTTCAGCAGTCCAGTCTATCACAAGAGTAATGCCTTAGACCATTTAACAATCAAAGCAGGTAAATTAAAATGCACTTTTTTCAATACACTAATTTATAAATAAATAGATGTTATTATTTAGCGATAATTTTTAATATTATCTCTAATATAGTATGTAATAGGTAAAATGATAGAATTGTAGTGTATTTTTTACTTTTATTTGTGCTTTATTTTTCTACAATTCTATAATTTCATTCATCACATATTATAATATTTTTTTTTATAATGCACTTTATTTCATACATATTTTCTATGAATTTTTGTAAGCTATGCTACATGCGAATGTAAGCGCTTATCTGTGTTTAACCAACCATAACCAAGATTTAGGAAATAGAGGTCTAAAATATACTTGATATTTGCTATTCTTATGCTGATAGAAAGAAGGTATGAATTTGGAATGGACTTGGTAATGGTATTTCTTTAGTGATGTGAAGAAGGCTTATGATAGTGTGGATAGAAGCGGCTGAAGTGGAGAGAGGAGTTGTGATTAGAGCGAAGAGTATGTATGAGGATAACAGGAGTTGTGTTAAGACAGAGAGTGTAAGGACATTGTAGTTTCAAATAAAAAGTGGAGGGAAGCATGGGAGTGCTCTCTCACCATTACTATTTGTAATGGTCATGAATAAATTGGCAAGGAAACTCGGAGATAAATGGATAAAATACATTATGTTTAGTGATTACTTAATAGTTTGGGAGGAAAAGGAAGAGGAAGTATAGATATAGATACAGGAAAGGAATGAGGAAATGAAGGAGTGTGAAGTGAAATATAGCACTGTGAAGTGATGGTAATGACAAGGATGAGGATAAGGCCTAGTAACGCTATAATGTTTGATGGAGTAGAGCTATAAATTTGTATGGAGTAAAGCTGATAAAGGTACAGAGCTTAAAATATCTTGGAAGCTTGATTGATACGTAGGGTGGGAATAGAAAGGATCTAATAAGAAGAGGGCAGCAGAGGGAGTTCTATAGGTTTGCAAGATACCTGCTATGTAGAAGAGAAGTGCCCTTGAAGTGTAAGGAATTGCTGTATAGGGTGTACTTTTTACCCATTGTCACACATGCAGCAGAAACATGGCCATTTGAAGTAAGAGACTAGGAAAGTGGAGGTTATGGCAATGAAGTTTGTGAGGAGCAGGCTAGCTGTCACAAGGAGAAACAGAATTAGGAATAAAGCTATTCGGGAATGAGTAGGGAAACAGGGAGTACATGAGGTAGTAGAGGAAACAACGCTGAGATGTTATGGTCATGTAATAAGGATGGAAAAGAAAATAATACCAAAGAGAATGCTGAAGTATGTAGGACAAATACCGCAAGGGAAACTAAGAAAGAGATGGGAGGAGCAGTTAACAGAAAGTATGCAAGTGTGAGGAGAAAAATGGAAGTGATTAAATGAGGAAGAATGGGGAAGGATAGAATAAGAGGAGGCATTTTACTAAACTGACCCAACCACAAGCTGGAAAAGTTCATGATGATGATCTGGATTTTAGGCAGTATTCTACCTAATTAAATCACTATACTTTTATTTTTGGTGAAAATTCGTTAAGGCGTAGGATACTGATGAGTGATTTTTGAAAATTACCCAACGCTTTTGTTTAAAATGTAAATCTGTTATTTAACCTGATAAACAAAACAAAACAAAACTAGTTTTTTAGGGGAAAATTCTTTTAAGGGTTGTTTATTAATGACTGAGTTGTAAATGTTTTCTTAAAAAGAATCATTAAATAGTAGTTTACTGAAGAGTGAATTTTAAAAAAATTGAATTTTTTTGAAAATTCCTTTAAAAATTTTGTTTGAACTTATTATTTGGAAACAATTTTACGTAATAATAAACCATTATTTTGGGTTTTTTCTAAAAAAAGATAGTTTAAGGGTGGTTTAGTTATGACAAAGAAATTTGAAATATTTAAAAAATGGCCTTTTAATAGATAGTTTAATGGGTATCCGGGAATATCTTTTCATGATGAATAAGAATATATTTTTATTTCTACAAATATAAATAATTCAAGGGTAGTTTACAAATAACTCATTTTTGATTTTTTTTCCAAGCTTTAATACATTGTATGATAAAGTTTATACGATTGTGTCGTACCATTTATTTAATTTAATTCCAAGGACTTCAATAGCTGCTAAGCCAGAAAAATTTGAATCGTTCTGGAAAATCAGGGCATAACTAATTCAAAACCTTTATCAGTACATCACAATAAAATTGAATACCTAAATATAGATAAAAAAGTAGAGTCTAAAAGTCATTCAGGTTTACTATCCTAGCATTAATGCAACACTCCAACTCAAACATAGCTTTTGATTATTTTATTATAATTGTGCATTGCTTATTAAATCAGAAAAAACTATAATTTTTCTTAAAATCATAGGGTAATTTTCAGAAAAATTTCCCCTACAAAAATGTACTATAATATATTTATCCTTGCATATACCTATAGAAGAGCTAATGAAAGAGTGCATGACATTTTGATGTCTTTTATGATGTCATTTGAGGTCCTTGAATCTTTGTGGAGGTTGCTACATTGCTAGACGTGCTGGACAAATAGCGGTACATGATCCCATTGTAGGATATACATTACATGTCAAATATTATATATAATACAGTGATTACAAAGTTCAATTTCTTAGCAGTTTTCTTAGATATTACAAAACTATTCTAGATATTGTACTAAGCCACGTTTGCACCAGTGAATGGAATGACGAACCGAACAGCAGGCCGCTTGCCGAACCGTAGGCCGAGTCATTTTTGAACACTGATAGTTGGCGGGTGTTTGGTTAGTTGTTTTTCAATCTACTAGCTAGTACCATCTAAGTCCAACAATAATATATATCAACAAGAATAGTTCAGAGGAAGGGTATATTCCGATCCCATTAAGTGTGGAAGTTTCCAAACTTTGGAGATATGTACAATTTGATGCCCTGAATGAAATGCGAAAAAATGCAAAATCCGATCGCAGCCGCCGGCGCCGCCATCTTGGAAAAATGGCGCCCAAAATAGGTTTTTTCAAACCATCTCGCCCCGAATGCCTCATACTGCAAAAATGGTTACTATATAATTAAAAAGGCATTACATTTTCTACAAAACTTGTCATATACATTTTTTCATAAAATGAATTGTTTCGGCGCAGCAGCCCAGTGAAGTCAAGCTTTATTTAAGAAATTCTTATTTTTCACAATTACTCATTTCATTGTAAGTTTTATGGACAAGTATTTTTGTGTTTGGAGACAGCATTTATTTTCCTATTTAAAAAGCCTCCAATTAGTATAATTTAGCTGGATAGCTGTCTGTAGAATACTCGTTTCCACACCACCATAAGGTAGAGTATATGGCACTGTCAACATCTTTCAAAAAATTATTTGTTGGTGGACAATACGTCATGTCGTAGACCTGACTTCAAATATCCTCTAACCCGCCTCGGTGGCGTAGTTGGCTAACGCGCAAGTCGTGTTGAGCCCGACTGCCGAGGACGGGGAGATCGAGGTTCGAATCTCGGTCGGGTGAACTGGGAGTGGTTTTTCCTAAATGGTTTTCCACTCTCCCTCCACGCAAATGCGGGTTCACTTACTTTAAATTCAACCTTCCCAATTCCCAATCCATTAGCGTAATTAGTACTTAAGCGTATAACCCGAACGGGTAGTAAGACGCGGTGCTAAATAATAATAATAATAATAAATATCCTCTAATAATATCATTGCAGCTGCTTTAATAACTGGGAGTCTTTCTTCCTTTGGTTCAGATTTCTTTTTTTCATGCCAAGTATCTGAGAGAACCTTGAATCCAGTGTTACGAAAGCAAATAATCTTCTAGGAAAGAATATATTTCTTCCAATGCTTGGTCGATATTCTTGGCTGGTGGACGATGACTTTTGTGGCCAGTTTCTGGACGAGAAAGTTTTTTCATGCATGACTGTGATACCTGACTTCAGCTGCGACTAATTCTGGTGTCAATTACACGCTTTTGATGATTTCGCGACTCCTTTCATCATTCTGAGCTCAAGTTGATTTTAAAACTGTGTCTTTCACAGTCAAGCTGCGAACCTCATACATGATATTGTCAGCGCTTAATTTGGAATTCTTTTGTTTCTTTAAAAATTCCTCTGTAATTTCCTCGGAACACAAGAAACAATTATGTTTAAAATCAAAAGCATCTCCACCTGATCTTAAAGATGGTGCTAGGTAGTCTGTTTCACTTTTCTTTTTTAACGAGGTACCTATGAATTTCTCATTGCAGTACTGCTTACGTCACGAGTCATGCACTATCCCAGAAGTCTTTCTACAAAGAAAGTCTATATTCCCATCGTTCCTTTTCAAACTCAATTGTCTAAATGTTTCTCTGTCTTTCTCCTTTACCTCAACTGTGGCACTCTCTGAAATATTTGTATTGCAAATAAAGCATTTCTGCTCCTGAGCCATTTTAGTTAGAGACGCAGATCGGTAAACTACCACTGTGCAATAATATCTAAAAAAATAATACATCGATTAAAATTGATTAAATAATTTCCAGTAAAGCTACTAAAACAGAAATTGAAATGAAATCAAGATTCTAAAAGTAGATTGTTACTAAGCCTACCTTTGAATGCTGTCGAGAGAAGAGCTCCCCTCCAACAATTGTAGTGTGTTTAATTAAAATTATCATTCATAACACAAAAAATAAATAAAAAATTAACACATAAAGATCACTGCACTATCATTTTTCACAGTTTCAAATAAATATCCCTAGATATTTATCTGTACTATAGAACCCGAGACAGAGAAACGGGTTCCCCAAGTTGGCGAGATATGAATCAAAGAACACTGGTGCAGGAGAAAGCAAACCAACCCATGTTGCAAGTCGCAGGTGTCCTTGAGGAGGCTAATTCTAAGAAATTTGTAGCATATCAGAGCAGATAGGGGTAAATGAGGGAGGGAAATAACCAATTAGTGGAAACTACCAACAAGTTGTGTTTTATGTTATATCTGCAAATAAGAGATAATCTACAGCGGCGTTTATGCGTTCCATCTAATATATTTCAACAATGCTCGACTTTGTTCGGCTGCTGCGCTGAAACTATTAATTTTAGGAAAAAATGCACCAGATATAATTTGTAAAAAATTTAATGTTTTTTTAATTTGATAAGAACCTTTTTGCCGTATGACATACCTAAAGTAAGATATTTTGAAAAAACCTTTTTTTGGACGCCATTTTTCCAAGATGGCGGCACCAGTGGCTGCAATTGGATTTGGAATTTTTTCAAATTTCGTTCAGGGCATTGAAATCTACAAATTACCAAAGTTTCAGAACTTCAGCACTTGATGGGATTAAACCCTTTTTTTCACACCCTGTCTGCTGTACTAGAATTGGCAACCACACATTTTTATATTCATCTTATCTTTAAGAAGAAATAAAGGAAAAAAGGACGACGGTGTCACCAAACTTGGTTATGTAATAGTAGATCAATGTCTGGTGGGGTTAGCTTATTTAAATATTTGATAGCTCAAGAACTACACGGATACTTTCATAATTTGACCAGAATGCATCATGATGATTATGATTTACTTCTGAATTTAATTGAACCACAAATTGCAAAAATTAATACTATTTTAAGAGAAGCCTTATCCTTGAAAACAACCAAGTTCGCACCACTGTACATATAAAACCCACCAATCGCCAACAATACCTCCACTACCATTGCAGCCATCCTTCATACACAAAAAGGTCTTAACCCTTCAGTCTTCCCACCCAAGCCAAACGGATATGTTCAGAACCCGATGATTTAACTGAATATTGTAAACAACTTTCTACCGCTTTCCAAAGCAGAGGTTACCCCAAGCCTTTAATAAACAACCAAATCTCCAGAGCACTCTCCAGGGACGACTATGACCCTCCAAAAAAAGTTGAGGACATCCCTCTCACAACACAATATCATTCTGGTCTACAATGTTTCAACACCATCCTTATAAGTGGTTACAAATTCCTAACCAGTTTCACCCCGACCCAAAACCTTAGTTCACCCCCAAGAGTCACTTTCAAACGGCCACCCAATCTCCACAATATTCTAGTTCATCCCAAACTTCCTGACCCCAAGAGAATCCGAGAAGAAAAACCAACTACCAAAGGTCCATACGCCTGCGGTAGCACCCGTTGCAGCACATGTGGAATCCACCTACCAGCTACATCCTTCAACAGCAAAGTAACCAAATTGGAATACAAAATCCCTGGTTATTACAATTGCAAAACAAATAACTTGATATATTAACTACAGTTCAAATCATGTGATGCAGAGTATATAGGCCTTACTACAGGTTCTCTCAGACAGCGAATGAACAGCCATTGTTTTGACACAAACCTGTACCCATTCATGCTGGTACCCATAACCAGGGCTTTCAAACCTGCTACACCACCAAAATATTAAGAGCATTTCCCAAACAGTGCAACAGTTCTCAACTTAGACAGTGGGAACTGGCCCATCAATGGATTACCAAATCAAGACTACCACCAGGCCTCAACAGAAGATAGTTTCTTTCTTTCTACTAGATTAACATTTTTACAAATTATTATTATTATTATTATTATTATTATTATTATTATTATTATTATTATTATTATTATTATTATTTTAAAATATATTTATTACTATTACTATTTATTTTCTTATTTATTATTATTATTATTTATTTTCTTATTTATTATTATTATTATTTATTTTCTTATTTATTATTATTATTTATTTTCTTATTTATTATTATTATTATTATTATTATTATTATTATTTAAATAGGTCTATAGAAATGCTAACCACAGCCAAGAAATTTATCTTTACTTCCAAAAACAGTTGGCACAGTGTGTTTCTAACAGTTTTTCTTTAAATTCAAAATGGAGTAATCCAGTGTTTGTGTTATTTGTACTCTCTCTCTTCTTTGTGTTTGATAAAGGCACCAGTGTCGAAATATTATTCTATTTGTGTTAAAATGTGTGTGTGACTACTTCTACTATAGAAGACAGAAGAAAGGAAGAAGATGTCACCTTTGTGCATTGGATTCTTCCCACATTTTCCCTCTTTCTCTAGGTGGGCTTTCTTCCTCAAATTTACTCTTAGTAGTTTATTTTTCCTTTTTCTTTAGTTCTATCAATTTCCTTTACTATAAAATTATTTAGCCATTGAGACACCTCATTTTTAAACAAGAAAGATTAGTAGTAACCCTTCATTCTCTTGCTACTGGTGATTCATATGCTAGTCTTCAGTATCTTTTTAAATTCTCGAAACAAGCAATAAACACCACTCTGGCTGAAGTTTGTGAACCGAAAGGCAACATACAGGTAAGAATAACTTCGATATTATTAATTTAATACACTTAAAAAAGTTATTAGTATCATTTTTTAAAAGTAATACTTTATTATATTATCTGTGTGATAAAAAAATTCTTCATTTGTGGAAGCAGGGGATGGAGTAGCTTCATAAACAGAACTGGATGGACATGCTAGATCACGCGATTGATTTCAAGAAAATTTATGAGCAGAACCAGAATTGAGTTGAAACAAAAAGATGCGCTTTCCCCATTACATTTTAATCTAGCCTTAGAGTATGCTATTAGGATAATAGAAGGATTGACATTAAACGGTATAATACAGATATTAGGATACACAGATGATTTAGCTTTGTTGGGCAATAGTTAGGAAGCTGTGGGAAGAAATGCAGACATTTTATTAGAGGCTAGAAAGGAAATAGGTTTAGAAGTTAACAGTGAAAATACTGTGTATATTATAACACAAAGAATACAGATTGGGCACTATAAATTAGAGATTAGTGTGAACAACATATAATTTGACAAGGTTAATGAGTTTAAATATTTTGAAACAATTTTAACTAGCAAAAACAATATTATAGTGGAAAATATGAAAAGAATACAGTCAGAAAATGAATGCTATTGCATGGTCAGTAAGTTGACATCTCGCCTGCTTTCAAGGAATGTAAAATTTAGAATATACAAAACAATAACTTTACCAGTTCAGTTGTTCTCTATGGGTGTGAAATATGGTCTCTTACCTTGACGAAAATAAATTTAGAATGTTCGAAAACAAGGTGCTTTGGAGGATATTTGGCCCGAAAAGAGATGTAGATACTGAAGAGTGGGAAAGGTTACATACCTTTTACCCATTACAAGATATTGTTAGGGTAATCAAGTCTTGTAGATTACAGTGGACAGGACATGCAGTGCGAATGGGAGATTCTAGAACCTTGTTCAGGGTACTCATCGGCAAACCCATTGGGAAGACCTAGACGCAGATGGGAGGATAACATTAGAGTGGGCCTGAAAGAGATAGAGTGTAATGAAGTGGACTGGATAGTACTAGCTCAAGATAGGTTTAGGGTGTAATGAAGTGGAACTTTACTCATACACTAGTAGCTATGGACGAAAAGCATGCAGTTCTTCAGGCCAAGACATTAAGAAACAACTCTCTGTGGTTGCCCTCATCAGAACCATTATCCAGGAGAAATAAAGAAGTTCCATGCTTTTTTTTTATCAGAGATGGGGGGCCATTTGTTTAACCGAGAATATGATTAACCCTTTTCCAGGACTACACACAAAAGGAACACCAGGACAAATTTCTAACTATAGACTATCTTGAGCACAAAGAGTAGTGAAAAATGTGTTTGGAATATTTTCATCTGTTTTCCGAGTGCCTAGATTACCAATTTGATCACAACCTGAGAAAGCCAAACGTGTTGTATTGGCTGCAGTCCACCTACACAACTTAAAAAACAATCTGCTTCCACAACTTTTTAAGAAGAAACAAACATTCTGCTTCTACATACCCGCCCCTTGGAACAGTGATTGCAGGAACCTGGAGACGGGAAAATAACATCCCTTCCTCCTCTTAAACTTTTACCATCCAAGTAACCTATGATTGCCGTTCAAGTAAGTGAAGAGTTAAGGTGCAGCAGAAGGGAGCGCGAGTATTTTTACCGTTTTTATAGAATTTACATTTTTTGGCCAAAATAAATCTAATATTTCTCCAGTAGCAACATAGAGTTTAGTTTTCTGCACATACTTATATCAACAGATCTTGAATATCTGTCAACAATGTCCTGGAAATTTGTCAAAACTTTTTATCTTTATTTAAAAAGTTTTGACAAAATTTCAAGACACCATTGACAGATATTCAAGATCTGTTGATATTAGCATGTGCAGAAAACTAAACTCTATGTTGCTACTGGAGAAATATTTTATTTATTTTGGCCAAAAAATGTCAATTCTATAAAAACTGTAAAAATACTCGCGCTCCCTTCTGCCGCACCTTAAAGGAGTATTGTATCAAAGAAGGGTCTCTTTCATGGCAAGATCAGTATGCACAATATTGGTTTGCTAATCTATTTTCCATACTATTTTTCCACTTTGTCTAATTGGTTCTTAAAAATTGTATCTGGATTTTCCTTAGTGCAAAGAAAACAGAATGTTACCAATATTTCACCAATAAAGTGAGTGGTGAATACAAACAGAAGTCTTAAGAGTCCTCTCTTAGTCCAAGTAAAATTTGAAGTTAATAAGTAACGTCTTATGTATTCACCACTCACTTTATTCTTTATTAAAACCTAATACAAGTCTTGGTCAAACTTTGGTCATTCCAGGGTTTAAATGGACTGTTCAGGAGCCAAGTAGTGTTATTGAGAAATTTTATGCAAACACTGTAATTTCAGAAATTATTATAAAGATAGCACAGTTTAATTTGAACAGGAAATTGTCAAAGACATTTTAATTATAAAATTGTTTGGACTCTTAATTAATGACAAACTACAATGCACTACAATATTATATTATATAAGAATACTCCAAGACTAATTTTATTAATGTCTAATCTTTCTCAACTCTATTAAATCACACATTTCTGTTTTAGGCTTGATGTGCTATGTTGTTTTTTCCCCGACACTAGCAAGATAAAACATCAACATTCAGTTGTCACAGTAAGATAAAGGGAACACGTCATTGTGACTTTAAATGTGGTTGGTGGCAACAAAATTAGGGGAGGTTTGGATTACTGCTTCTTACGGTCTAGTGTAGGCTTGCATTAGCAAGACCTTGCTGTATTAACTTAAAATTTATTTTTTTTGCTCACTGAGGTGATTGATAAAAAAAATTAGTTGCAATATGAGTGGATGTCAAATCAACTTACTTCTTGGCTTTTAAATGGTCAAATTATGGCATATTTATCATTTTTTTTTTTACATTTTTATCTAGGCTTTATTATAGATTAAATTTTAACTAAAACATTTCCAGACTGAACAAGGCAATGTCTTACAGGGGGAAAACAAAGAATTGCGAAGATTACAGTGTTTTGGTGCTGGACCAAAGATGTCAGGTTTTCCAACAATCAAATTACAAAAACCCACCCGGAAAAAGAAGCCAAAGAGGAGGACCAGGAAATCTAGTTTAGTCACTGATCCGGTATGTATTTATGAAAAACTTATTTTATAAACCAATTCAAAATTGCTACAAATACATAATATATTAATTCATATGTTAAACTAATGAGAATTATACAGATCACATGTGTTTCTTTTGTTGAATACTTAAGAAACAACTAGAGAAAAAATTTATTTTGTACTTTTTATTGAATATAATATTTTTACTTTTTATTGAATATAATATTTTTACTTTTTATTGAATATAATATTTTTACTTTTTTGAGACACCTCATGACCCCCTGAACCTCAAAAAAGTTGTTTTGCAATGCCATATTTCTGTTTGTTACTTGGCATAGGGTCATAACTATTTTACAGATCAGGCTAAAACTCGATATCTAAGGTTTTTGTAAGGTCTCCCAGAGGAGATTTTGGTATTATCTATTAAACCTTAAAATTAAGGCTAGTTTACTTAGAGCAGGGATCGGAAATAGTTTGATCGCGATCGACAGGTCGATCTCAACAATTTTCAGTCGATCATGTAGGAAAACAGCATTACTAAAAGACAAGCCTACCTTATTCAACTATGATATGGATCATAAGATAGTGCCATAGTGTAATCCTTCAAGGTAAGACCGCTACCCTTAAGGGTAGATGGAGTGTACATTTTATTTATTTTATGTATTTTATATAATAGCAGGTACATAAGTATTGGAGGCAATATTGAATTTAAGGAATATATACAACCTTTGTAGAAAAAAAAAAGATTTAAAAGTAGAGTAGAGAAATGAAGGGTGATCATGGGACCTTTGATAAATGTAAAAGTTGATTGGGGCCCAAAAAGGTTGCCAACCCTAGACTTAGGATATACACATTATAATATAGATTAAAAAATATATTTTCTCAAAATCAGCTCTTAACAATTTGTATGAATTTTGTATCTTAGCATAATCTTATTTTCACATGAAAATGACTGACAGGGTACTTTACTTAAGTAGATATCTCCAATTTTGATCATATCTTTGCAACACTTTGAGATATTAAATAACTTATCATTGCAATGCTGTAGGACTCTTAAAAATAAATAACTTTTAAATTCAAGAATATTTCATAAAATTGATTATCAGAGTTATAGGCAAACTTTTTTTTAGGGAGCTTTGGGAAATTGGGAGTTGAAAATTCAAAGAACATTTACTAATAATATGCTTCTCTAACACTATATTATTTCATGTATGCTCTTTGGTGAAATGCGATGTTCTCCTTTTCCTAACATGTTTCTATAACAATATATCTTATTTACTTTGACACATCTTACAAGTTATAAGTATGATTTAGATAAAGGAGCAAAAAAGTTTGTGGTGCACCCTACCATATGTTTATTTTCTCCTTATGTTTCAATAACAATGTCTTCAATTAATAATTTATCTTATGATCAACCTTAAACATATTATTATTATTTATTATTATTATTATTATTATTATTACTATTATTATTATTACTATTATTATAATAATTATTATAATTATTATTATTATTTATTATTATTATTTATTATTATTTATTATTATTAGCAGCAGCACCGCGTCTTACTACCCGTTCGGGTTATACGCACTTAGCAAATGTGTGATGGTAGGGTGATTGTGAGATGAAATGGAGGACCTACAGTTTAACGTGGGATCCGAACCACGGTGGAGGCCTGGCATTTCATTAAACATAAATGGCATTGTATATCGATTTCGTCCATTTGTTTACTCAGTTTGTTGCTAATCGCAGTGGTTAAGTACTGTTGTGTTACAGATTTTAAATTTTTTAAATTCAATGATTGCCATAATTGTTTTAGCGTTCTTTTTCTATTTTCAACTTTTGTAAAAGTAATTTTCTTACATGGTGACATAGAAGTTACATCATAGTTTTTGATATATAAACAAATGTCTCAATTTTAAGGGAAAGGAACAAAAAGTTCCATGCGATGGGTGCGCTGTACCATTTATTTAACTAAGCTATTTGTGTTTTTAACTTTCAACTCATGCAATTCTGTACAGTAGTGCCCCGCTTTACAGTGTTCTGCTAATATGGCAGTTTTAAATTATAAACATGTTCACTATGTTATCGCTTGTCTTGCTCTTCTGGTGTTTTCCGGCATGATGCACATAGTGAATTGCTTTGGCCTCCATTTTATGTTGTTAATTCAGTCTTTTTACAGAAGTGATTGGCAATATTGAATGATGTTAATAATTGATAATCTAATGATGAAAACTATAATCATTCAATAGTTTTCATTAGATTGTTTTCAATCTTTTTCATATGGCTACTTTTGTATAATTTTTTTTTGGCCTAGCACTATTGCACACTTTATATATGGTAGTGTAAACATGTTATCAGGATTTCATATACATTTGAAAGATAAGAAAAAAGGCTTTATTCCACTTTACAGCGATTTCTACTTTACAGCAGGGCTCTGGATCCTAACCTGCTGTATGAGCGGGGCCCTACTTTACAAGCATAATTATATTTTCACATTTAAATCTACTCTTAGCAAGTCACTTGTTTTCCAGATGCTTAACATACAAGTGAGACTATTAGTGCCTTGGAGTGTGCTATTAGAAAAAACAGAATCACTCATAGATCTCAGTGGCTAGTCCGACACCTTAGCTCAGTCGGTAGCATGTCTGCCTACTGAGCTAAGGGTCCCAGTTTGGATTCCTGGCATGGTTGAAAATTTATCATTGATGAAAATATGGGTTTAACCTTTCACATTTCACATTGATGAAAATATGGGTCTACCCTTTCACATTTCACATTGATAAATTAAGGCCAGGGACTGGATGTTGTGCCGGTCGTCTTAAGATAGATTTTAAGCCATATGAAGCTACTACAGGCCTAGCCAGCCAATAGTGGAAAATATATGGCTTGAATAAAATCTGACCAAGGCCTTAGGCTGGAAACAGTAATGGATGTAAAGTAAAAGATCTCAGTGGCTCAACAAATATGGTCTAAGTTGATATGTTGCAAGTGTTAAATTTTTGAGACAGTTCTCTGATTTATTGCAATACTTTAATGAAATTTCAATGTTAACTCTTTCACCCTAGTGTGGGCACCTATGGTTGCCCAAAAGTTCCCTGATGCGGGTATTAATCGACGTTTCATTACAATAATATATTGTAATGCCATCTATTAATGAACCACTGAACTTTTAATAAGTCTGAATACCTCATATTGAAGCTGACAGATGGAGCCACCAGTTCAATACTTTACTATGGCCATGACTAAATCAACAAATGAGAAAAATATATGAATACAAAAAATATTTGTCTGGTAAGAATGGCGTCTCAAGAAATTGTAATTTCAAGAGATGTTATTCTTTCAGATTTATTTGCTGATATTGATAGTAAAAATGAATACATATGCATACCTTACTTAAACATTTAAGTAAATGATGCAGATTTATTTTATATTGATTTGCGACTGTTGCGAACATGGTATCTGCTCCAACAAATGAAAACACAAGTATTTGCGAACAAATTCAGATTTACAAGCCAATATTTTCAGTTTAACAGCTAGTACAGGACTGAACGTTAGTTGTTGAGAACAAAATGAGCCATTTTAATAGCTAAAGTATTTTATAACTGACTAATTAGTCATCTTATGAAGGAAACTAACAAATAATTGCAAAACAAGGATTTGAGAGTGACAGCAGTCTTAATATTTGTATCAAGAGCATTCCTGGAATGAGTTCCAGCAACAGTAAGAGAGAGAGAGAGAGAATAGAAGTTATATTTGTGAATAGGGGCGGAGAGTGTGGGGGTGTCACGGGAGTGCGTACCAAGTTTATGATGAGCATGAATAGGGACTATACATGAGGAGAGGTATTGAGGATATCCTGTTAGTAATATTTTCTTTATCATTACAAGAGTATGTAGAGGCCGTCTATAAAGTCGTAGCCAGTCAAGTTTATTATAATATGTAAAGAAATGGTCATGGGATCGCGAGTCAAAGATAAATCTTACACACGTGTTTTGAAGTTTTTGTAATTTACTAGTGAGTTCAACAGTCATGTCATTGTAAACTATATCACAGTAGTCAAAGTGAGGAAGTTAGTTTGAACGAGGGATTTTTTAAGAGCACCAGGAGGAAAATTCTAATATGATGATAACTTATCAACTAACATTTCTTGATTAACTATAACTTATCAACTAAAATTTCTTGATTGACTATATTGAAAGCTTGACTGAAATCTAAGTGTTAGTAATACTAATGGTCTGTTGTCTTTTGCCAGTCTTATGTCGTCTTTGACATTAATTAGTGCTGTGGCTCTGCTATGGTGTGGTTCATATCCAGACTGATATTCGTCCAGTAGATTGTTAGCAGTTAGGTATTCATTTGACTATGTACTATGTATTCTAAGGCTTTGGATAGAGTTGGAAGTATATTTATTGGTCTATAGTTCTTTACTATACTTGGGGAAGCAATTTTCTCAATGGGTATAACAAAAGCAGTAGGAAAAAGTCCAGTTTGTAGGGAGAGATTAAAAAATCTGTGATACGTTCAGGTACACGATGAATTGATGTTAGATAGAATATGATAGGAATTTTGTCTGTACCCTTCGCTAATAATTTTATTCTTTTGATTGAATTAAATACCTCAGAGGGTGCTATAAGCTTCAAACAAAATTGACTGTGTCAAATATTATTTATAGTGTGTTATTTAATCTTAATTCTCATCTAAGGTCAGAAACAAATTGGGAACAAATATCTTTGAGGAAAATTGGGAAAATTGCCAAGTTTTTACATTTCAATGACAATTTATTACACCCAGTTTATTGTGAAGACAAACTATATAAACTTGGCCTTTACTTGATAGTTATGTTGTTTATATTGTTCATTCTATATGTAATAAAAGCCATTAATACTTGCTTTATTTTAACTACAAAAAATTAATTGCATGAGATTGTGTTTTGAAAAGAATATAGAAAAATGGCTGCCAAGCCTGCGCAGATAGCTATATAAACGCACACCAGGGAATGGGTTGGTAAGAAAACTAAAGTAGTCACTATTATGTCAACCTGAGATGGAATTACTAATACACCATTGCATTATCATCATCATCATCATCATCATCATCATCATCATCATCACCATTATTATTATTATTATAATAATAATAATAATAATAATAATAATAAGTACTTTTTGTTTTTAGCTTGCAAAATATATATGCAACATATGTAGTCGAGGTGATGTAGAAGAATCTATGTTGCTTTGTGATGGTTGTGATGACAGCTACCACACTTTCTGCTTAATGCCGCCTCTTTCAGAAATACCAAAAGGTTAGTTTTCTGTTTCAATATAAGTACTATTTTATGAGGTTGCATGTAATTCACTTAGCTTTGAGTGATCTACCACTGCACTATCCAAGATCTGTCCTGTGGTCACGGTCATTCTTCAATCATATCTTAAGGCAGAGTTTGTAATGGGCGTGTGGAAATCATTGGGTACTATATACTATCATTAATACCACAACCACAAGTGACTCGGGAGGGGCTTACTGTTGCTTTCAGTACTATACAATGACAAGCACTAGCTTTCTCCATTTTATTCACTTTCATGTACAATTGTACACTTCTAATGCTTTAAAAAAGTGTATGAAATACACAAATGTTAAGAAAGCAAACAGATTGCTTAAACTTTGGACTAGACCACCAGAATCTCCACCATTTCATTTCTTACCTTCATAGATTTAACCACATGTCACTGATGTACTCTAAAGTGTCCAAACCTGAACATATTATTATAATAATTGTCTTCTTTATTTATACATTATATACACTTAAACTTGACTAGCTCAGCATTGGATTTCATCAACATTTAATTGTACGTTAATAACTAACCATTTGGTTCAAGGTGATTGGCGATGCCCAAAATGTGTTGCACAAGAAGTGAGTAAGCCAATGGAAGCATTTGGGTTTGAGCAAGCTCAACGAGAATATACTCTACAGCAGTTTGGAGAAATGGCAGATCAATTTAAATCTGAATACTTTAATATGCCAGTCAATGTGAGTAGTTAGAAAGGGCTCTGCAAATACATTGATTTTGAGCTTCAATCCAAGCTTTAAATAGAGCCCGGGCTTGAAAAATTTCAAAGCTTACCATTATGAGCTCCTTTAAAAGGGTTATTTCTTAATTGTTTACTCTTTTCTCGACTTGATGGGATGTGTTTCATGCCAATAAAGTTTAAGGACTTTGTGTTGGAGTGGGGGGAGAGGGAAGAAAAACTTAATAAGAGTGTATTGTGCAGCAGATGGCAATTGAAATGTCAAGGTCATCAACTGAGTTAACTGGTTTTGTTGATGAAAGGAGGAAAGTAAAGAAAGTATGAGGCTTATGTAAAAGAAGATAAATAAAGGTATCTCTTCTGTAGGAATTTTAGAACACAAATAGCTTGGTGCAACATGGTATTAATTACACCTTAATGCGAAAGTGTACTATGTACATCTTAAAAATACATTAATGCTCTAATTTGTGTCTGTTGTAAGAAACCAGCACCAAGTCAACAGCTGCACACCAGATGGACAGAGAATATATATATTTTTAATATTGTTAAAGCTTCACATCCATTTTTATTTTAGTGAAAGCTTTTTAAACTTTTCTAAGGAACATTAAATTAATCATAATTAATTTTTCAGTTACTATCACACTATATTTAAAATTTAATTCTTTAATTAATTATTATGACCTAATTTTTTAATTATTTAAAAATAAGAAATTTTAGATTTTAAAACTTTTATTAATATATATGTCATTTCATTTAAAAAACCAAAGGTAAATTTAACACATATTTATTTTATATATATATATATATTAAGTTTTTAAATTATATACCAATTTAACCTAAGCTCAACTTGGTTTAATACTTGAATCCAAAAACTTGAGCTCACAGACCCCTAATTTTAACAGTAGTCTTTTTGCATACCGATTGCAGTTTTATAGATTCTAACACCAAATAGGTAGGGCAATGCCATGATACAGAGCTAAAGTCATTCTATCTATGTTCTCACTTAGTTAATACATTCTAGTTAATCATATTACAATAAATTCTAAATGAACTGTTGAAAAGGGACTGCACATGGCTTAACTATAATAGCTGATACAATGCTTAGGAAATTACAATAAGTTTTGAGTAATATTACAACAAATACAGGTTGGATAAACTTGAATAAATACAGACCTGCTTCGGTGGCCACATGCTCTTAAGGCATCACCCTCACAATATACTATACTGATGATGGATGATGACATGGAGATTGGGATTTGAATCGTTGTCAGATGTTCTGAAATTTGTTTTTCTTATATAGTTTTCCACTCTTCCTCCACACAAATGCGGGTAGACTTCCTTTAAATTTAACTTTCCTAATCCTCAACTCATTAGTGAAATTAGTACATATTTATCTAACCCAACAGGTAGTAAGGATCATCCACATCAACTGTTTCCAGCCTGTGGCCAGGTTAGTTTAGTAAAATGCCTCCATCTTCCTCTATCCTTCCACCACTCTTCCTCCTTTAATTGCTTCCATTCTCCTCTTGCTTGCACAATTTCTGTTATCTGCTTCTCCCATCTCTTTTTTGGCTTCCCTTGCAGTCTTTTTCCTACCTCATTTCCATATTTTTTTTTGCATCCTCTCCTTCTAAATCCTTATTACATGCCCATACCATCTCAGTCTTGCTTCCTCTACTATCTCACGTATCTCTGTTACCCCACTCATTCCCGAATAACTTAATTCCAAATCTTGTTTCTCCTTGTGAAAGCTAATATGCTCCTCACAAACTTAATTCCCAAAACCTCTACCTTCCTAGTCTCTCTTACATTCACTGTCCATGTATCTGCTGCATGTGGGACAATGGGTACAAAGTACGCCCTGTACAACACTTCCCTACACTCCAAGGGCACTTCTCTTCTCCATAGCAGGTATCTTACACACCTATAGAACAACTCTCCCTGCTGTCCTCTTCTATTAGATCCTCTCATCTCATCACCACTGATTATGAGATATGTTAGTAACCAGATTAAAAATTTATAAAAATTCTTATATGAATAGTATTTAAAACTAAACGCCATGTATGTTAGATTTAAATTTAATCTTAATTTTTGAATTTTCTGGTTTCTCAATTTTTTCATGGAACACCTAATCACATCTTGGGGAACACAGTGTTTGGCCAAACATAGTTTAGGAAATACTGATCTAGTTTATAATATGGGAAGGTATTAAATGTGTGAACTTCATTGTTTCTTAATAGCAAAAAAGTTTCCGACAGATACATTGCCAAATTGCTGTAGAAGAATTGGATTCCATTTTTGTTGCATACCCAACTAAAATGATCAAAGTTAGTCACTCTTTTTGTTGTCAGAAACGGTTGATAATATTTAAAAATAAAAATTAGTATAATTCATATTATATACCCGTATTATGACAAAGAGATGGGCCTATTGATAGCTTCAATTATATACTATTGAAAACAATGGTTTTTTGGTTCACATTTATTTATTTTTCACTTTTATTTTGTAGGAAACTAAATTTATTATTGTGTGGAAATAATGACCAAAGCATTATAACTAGGGTAACATTTAAAAATATCAATATTCCACAATTTTATCATCTAATGATAATATTCTTCGAAATACATAATTTAAATTTCATGCAAGCAACTATTATAGTTATTTGAATTTAGCTGATAAATGTCTTTCACGTTAGATGGTGCCTGAGAATTTAGTGGAAAAAGAGTTTTGGCGTATAGTTTCTTCCATTGATGAGGATGTTACTGTTGAGTATGGGGCAGACTTGCACACTGTAGAACATGGCTCTGGTTTCCCAACAAAATCCAAGCAATACAAACATCCAATAGACCAGGTATGTTAGTATGTATGTTTTTCATATGTTGTCTCTGTACATATGTCAATTTCCAATAAATCTCTTCAATTTAAACCTACCCTCCTTTAATTAGGCTTATCTTTTATAATTTTTGGTTGAGTTGTTGTTAAAACTTAATCATTCTCTACAGAAATTAACATTGTGTTATAGATACATTTAGGGAATAATGGTTTTAAATAAAAGATATTGCTATGTTGTGTATTGTAAATAAACATTCTCCTTTCTTAATTATCAAACACACATTCTATTGTTTTGTTTATCCTAGTAACGCTAATGTTTGTTTTTTATGTTAGGTAAACGTGTTGTTTAATGAATAAAACCAACAGGTTATGGGTCCAGGGCGCTGTAACAACGTTTATGTTGAATAAGAAAATAAATTATCTGTGTGTTCAAAGTGATAGGGCAATCAGAAGTGAGATAACATAAAACACGTTTTTGACACCTAAAATAACCGAATTTTCCAAGAAATCAGGATGGCATTCCGATTCTCAATGCACATAAAAAAACTAGGAAAGGACAATTACGACACATGGTGACAACAAATGGAAGCAATGCTTATAAAAATGACCACTGAGAATACATCGATGAAACTATTCTCAGGCTGGCAACAAAGGAAGGGGCCGACGCGGTAACCATTGCCGCGAATATACCGCTCACAGCAGCGTGGGACAAAGCCGATCATAAAGCTTAAGCCGACATTCTTGGCTGTGACTCCTGCAGAGCTTTGTCACATAAGACATTGCAAAACATCCCATGAAGTGTGGCAAAAACTATAACTAGTTAATCAATCGAATGTTAGAAAAGCGATTTCTGAAAAAGCTTTTGTTCACAAAAATGCATGTAGGGGAAAAGATGGTGGATGACCTCACAAACTTTCTCAACACAGTTGATAAACTCAACTAAATGGATATTTGCATCGCTAAAGAGTTATTAACTATAGTGTTAACTGTATAGTGTGCCAGATACCTACGATGATTTTCGTTGAACAATCAAAGCTAGAGATGAACTGCCGGATACAGAGTCGTTGAAAGTAAAACTTCTTGAAGAATACAGTTCAAGAAAGAAAAAGGAATCTGACTCAGAGGGCGCGGGTGCTTTGTATGTAAAATCTTATGGAGGACGAAATTTAAATAAAAACAAATCATCAGATATGAACATTACAAATCAAAACGTTAAAACTGGTCAAAACCAAGGCCAGGCTTGTGCGAAAAATCAAAATTTCAAAACTGATTGCTGGACAAAAATGTCAGATGAAAAGCAAGTTTATTTGGCATTGGAGCAAATCTATGCTGTAGCAGGAGAGATTGTAACTTTGTCATCATCATCAACAGAGGAGTGCTCTCTGTGCGCAGCTGACTCGAAGGGATGATGTGTGGTGTGTCGACAGCGTAGCAACAAAACATATGTGCTGCAACATAAGTAGTTTTTCGGAACTCAAGCCAACCATAAGTCAGAAGGTTAGTTTAGCGGACGACAGCACGACCGACATAAAGAACAGTCAGGCTGTTAATGGTTTAAAAAAATTGCACAAAAGACTAAAGACCTTCGTGCTAAAACAATTAGATGGTGACAATTGTGTCTACTATGTGAATGATGTTTGTGTGACTGATCGTTGTTGTCTTTGTAGATGATTTAATCATCACGACAAACAGCAAAGAAGCTTACACAAGATTGAGAGATGATTTATCTCTAAACTTCCAGATGAAGAACCTAGGAAAACTGCACTACTGTCTTAGAATTGAATCCAAACAAGATGAGAATTCAAAGTCGGTCACTATGTTACAGAGATGCTACATTGGTGATGTTCTCAAGAAATTTGGTACTCAAGACTGCAAGCCAGTGAACATTCCATTAGATGGAAACACTAAGTTATCCAAAGCCATGGAGCCATCCACAAAGGAAGAGGCAGAAAAAATGAGGAATGTTCCATATCAACAACTCATTGGTTCTCTGGTGTGCCTCGCAGTATCGACAAGACCTGACATTGTGTTTGCAATGAGCTCCTTGAGCCAGTACAGTCGAAACCCTGGGAAAGTTCACCAGGTTGCAGCAAAACGTGTCCTGTGATACCTGAAAGGTACAAGAAACCATGGACTAGTCTACAAGAGATTGGGTGCTGAACTGATTGGATATGTAGATACAGACTGGGGGGGAGCTCATGATGACCGCAGATCATATACAGGCTACATTTTTCAAGTGGCAGGATCTGCCGTAACGTGGGAGATAAGAAAACTTATCAATCGTGGCTCTTTCAAGCACTAAAGTATAGTACATAGCTCTCACAGATGCAGCAAAAGACAGTTTACTTGTGGAACCTGTTAAAATAAATTGGTTTTTTGAGTGTTAATGCAAAATCAACCCACGTTTATTGTGACATTCAAGGCACAGAAAACTCATGCATAATCCCTTGTACCACTTGCATACCAAACATGACATTCGGCATCACTATGTACGCAAAGTTTTCGAATGAGGAGAAATCAACGTGAAGTACATCCCAACGAACAAGGCGATAGCTGATGTTCCTACCAAAGTTCTGTTCAAACCGAGCCATCATAAGTGTGTACAAAGACTTGAAGTTAGAGACACTAATATGTTATCAAGTGTTTGAGAGGGGCTGTTGGGTATTATAAATAAACATTCTCTTTTCTTAATTATCAAACACTCATTCAATTTATTTGTTTAGTTTAGTAACACTAAGGTTTGTAGTTTTATGCTAGATAAACATGTTGTTTATTAAATAAAACCAACAGCTATTCATTGCCATACACAAAGGGTGTAGCTATAATCATCTTCCCTGTACTTCTAAAAACATAACTAGTGCAATGCATTCTATATCTCTGTCATGTGTTACGAGAAATGTTCATTTAGTTAAAAAATACAATGTTTAAAACTATATATTTAAAAAAGTTTTGTACACAAATTGGGGACCCCTAATCCCACAAATTTTTCTCCATCCACATGAGCAAAGAAGTTTTCTCCCGTGTCCCAGCACCTGTTTCTTTGGTTGACTGTATTGTTGTCTGACAGAACACTGCATACCCTGTTTTTACAGTTTGAATGAATCTACAGATCAGATTGTAAACTTGCTCCACGGGTCTTTCTCATTATTTGAATGCACACACTTGTTCACACTGCATTAGAGAGATTTTTTAAGTACCTGGGTTCATTTCCAACCAACAAATTTCAGATTGTATCCATACATTTTGATCCCCTGGTCATTAACATATGCTCATTACAGTTAATTCCGAATTCTGGCTTGAAAAAATCCTAATGACATTCAAACGACTTCCTTGGTCTAATTGTAAGAGCTGTGTCAAACAAAACCTCACCATATCACCTACATGGTGCTTGTATTCATGCCAGAAGTTTATGAGATGCTCCCCCTGCAGTGGCATGTGGTGAGGTACCCAACAAGAGATAAAGAATTTGTATATCATTGAATCCTTGTTGAAGGAAGCAATTTAAAATATTTCATGCACATTTGGTGGGTGTTTTACGTGTTCTGAATTTTATAGTAATCCAATAAGACAGTACAGACTTGCCACATACCTGTAAAACCGCGATAACTGGAAAAAACAACAGACATTTTTGTATGTGGAAAAAATCTTGAATTTTACAGAAACCTAAAAGAATCCTATAATATTTGTAAATATAGGACAGTACACTGTAAGCTTTAAATAATAAGCCCTTGTTTAAAAGAAAAAGTAAACTGAAGAAATAAGCACGCTGCTTTGAAAAAAGTCTTAAATTTCCACACTTCTCTTTTTATTCTACTTAAAACATTGTTTTGTGAAATTTAAGAAGTTTGTGGGAAAAACAGGGAATTTTGTATTATGAAAGAATGGCAATACTCTTATTTGCCTGGGCATTGATGAATAATACAAAATTCATTATTAATTATAATTTTTCTAGGGACTTGAAACCCACCCCTCCTTGTTATGGCCCGGAGCAGGGGAGAAGTGTGGAACTGGCTGGGTAAAAATAACCGGACAACTTGATATTAGGAAGTGTCAGGGGGGTATAAGGTCTGGCGCAGTCCGTTCTTTAGGGTTTAAGACTCTGTCTACTCCCTTGTAGCGTTATGTATTATCCCAGATGCTCTCCTGATTGGAGAGTGTAAAATGAGAGATCTGCCAGCCTCAGATTGACTCTCCCAGAAGCTTTACAACCTTACAAGGTGCCTTTATTGTGACAGCCTCCGGGCAACGTCCTTCTTGCTCGGCTTGTAGGGGGTCTGGGTACATGAATCCTTTTAGAGTCATCGGCAGTGAAAAGGTGAGGCCCTCTACTTGCCACACACGCCAAGTGATTGATAGTATGTACCAGGGATAGCTGGTCAGGACACTTCCACGAAGTCCTCCCAGGGCAACTAATGTTCAATGCCTCGGGAAACCAAGGTTATACCTAAGACTGAGTTTTTGACCTCCAGTGACACTGGTGGTCACGAAAGGAGAGGCCAACTTCTTGCATCAAGGGCCATTAAATGGTGGGTAGGTTTACCCAAGCTACCCAGTGATGATGGGTTCACCGACTAGTAGGGGTTGCTGGACACAATAGGGTCACTGTGTTTGCTTGAACGCTTGGCTCCACTTGGAGGGTATGACCACGATTGGTTATAGGTACTCGGGTTAGCCAACTGTAGATGTAGCAGGTATGGCATCCCAGTCTGGAAAGGGATTCTCCTTAGTAAGGGAGTGTCCATAAGTCCAAGATGTCGCCATATTGGTGGTATATTTCTTTCATAAATCAATTACAGTACTTGACAACAGGATCTTTTGTTTGCCAAAAGTATCTCTCTTAAATAATAAAAAGTGTTTAATTTGTTTTAGGTCCGGTATTGGTATTTCATCATAAAAATATTTGTAATCCCTAATTTAAATCCCTGTTTGTAATCCAGATCCCCAATTTCACAGTTTTATTTGATTCTAAGTGCTTTAACGAAACATAAATGTTGTAGTTTATCTTATACTATATATCATATTTGGAAGAAGGTACAGGATAGTTGGATAGAAACATATAAAAGCAACAAACACAATATGGCTTTTATAATGAAAAGAAGAACACAGTTCACACTAAGATAAAGGATATAATTCAATTACTTCATAAGCGAAAAGAGGTTTTCCTTAAAAAGGTATATGATATATTCGCATCCAATGTCTATTTACTGTGTTTGTCCTTAATGTTATTCCTCTTAAATGTTCCTATCTAAGTAGCCTTGATTATTTACAAATTTCCTTTTTCTCCCCATAGTGTTTTTTTGGTTTCCTCTTTTAAGATATTGCGTTTCATGTTTCACACTCCCTCCTGATGAGTTCCGCTAGGATGAAATCTAGGTCAGTGAATTGGTCCGTAATGATGATTTTTCTCATTACCTCTTTGTCCATTGACAGCAGTGTAAAGTGTGATATATATACCTTCTTTCAAATATAATACAATTACCTCATAAAGTGAAAAGATGTTTTCCTTACCTAGAGAAATGCTTTGTATCTCAAGTTCATTTGGGCTATTCACAATTAATACCAACTATTTTAATTACATGAGTAGGAAGGTAAATTTAAATCAAATGCACCATTATTTACTTTAAGAGAAAATTATTAATAATGGAGTTAAAAATAGTCAGCCAGTCAAGATTGACTCCTGTTATTCGGGATAATTTTCAGTACTGCACACCACTATACCAACCCTGCTGTTATTACTTTAGCTGTCAAAACTAACATATTGTAAAAAGAATATTGCTTGCAATATATAATGAGTTGCTAAACAAAGAAAAAATTAATATTAACTGGGTGAATGCATAATTAAAATGAGTAGGTGTCATGAAGTATTTTCAGACAAAATAACATGATATGTACAACAATATGGATTTTTTTTTATAAACTGTACAATCATATATTTAAGAAAAATTTAAATAATTTTAATATCATTTCTAAATATACTATGCAAAAAATGCATGGGAGAACCCCATATATACTTCTTACCATTAAAAATACATCCATCTAATTTTGCTTACTTAACTTAGAAGAAAGAATGTATTGAAAACATTAAAATATTGCTTTTGTGCTCTACAATAATTAATTGATTTATTCAACTGGGCATAATCTGTGTTTAATAGTCAATTATTGAGTTGGCCTTTGCATTCATTTGGACATTTTTTTCATTTTGGCTGTATCATATAAGTACAATAAATCATGTATTATATTACTCTTAAATGCATATTTCTATATGCTCCATTATTAAATAAATGTATAAATATGATAAATACTTTTTAAAGGACATACAAAGAATGGTATTCTCTGCAGGAGTATGCCCACGCCAATTGGAATTTGAACAACCTTCCAGTTCAAGATGGTTCCGTTTTAAAGTATATAAACGCTGATATCTCAGGAATGAAGATTCCTTGGATGTATGTTGGGATGTGCTTTGCAACATTCTGTTGGCACAATGAGGATCATTGGAGCTATTCTATTAATTATATGCATTGGTTAGTAGCTATTGAAAATATTTATTTCAAAGTGTCTTTCAACATTAAACTGACTAGCTAGGGCAGTGTTTCTCAAATTGTGGTCTAAAGAAAGATGTGATCATGGGTAAAAAATAAATACTCTGTTAAAGAGCTAAAGAGTATAAGATTGACAGGCTAAGTCCGCAAAGTCAATAATACTCTATACTACAAGTAGTATTACATGTGAAATGAGCATAAGAAACAATCTAATAAAATGGCTGTCTTTTACTACTTTTCAAACACATTAATAGAATTTCCAGCTTCAGCAAAGGGACAGGTAGCTAGTATTTAAAAGTGTGTGGTCCCCCTGTGCATATCTGGTCAGACAGTGTGAAAGTTTGCGAAATACTGCTCTAGGGGAAAACTAAAACTAAAAAATGAGTCAAGTTTATTTGATAACAACTTTAATATATAGCATTTAAACATAGTGCTGCAATCTTTTAATAAGACATTTATTATTTGCAGCTTTCACAGATAAAACAAGAGAAAGAGGCGTATATAATTTTTTTCAAATTATTTACATTTTCACCTAAAAAAGTAAATGGATAGATTGATGTTATGTGTATTTTTTTATAATTTCAAGATTTGCACTGTTTGGTAATTCTTATTAATGGGCCATTTGATAAGTACATTATCATCGGGCATAATTCCGGACAAGCTGGAATTAATTTTAATCTGTTTTATTGGGTGTCATAAAACACATACTAATTTTGCACCCCCTGACCGGCCTGGATTTGGCCACGATCTTAAAAAAAAAAAGGCCAAAAAACTACCTTTTTTTTAATACCTCTAAATATCTTGGCTTGTTTCAACTTCAGAGCAAAATATGTAGTTACCGAAATTAAAGATGAGTAAATTATCCACAAAAGACGCATTATACACTTTTGTCCTAAGACTGGCTTATTTTGAAGCAATAGGTATAGAAATTTGTGCTTTTTTTTTTTGGCAGTTTGCAGCTACACAATTTGTTCATTTTTGCTCCTTTATACAATTTGTATGGATTCAATTCAAGAAGATATTTGGTTTTCTGTGTGTTCTTTTCCACACTACCTAGAGGTAAAGTATTCGATGCATTTTTTTTTCTTGGTACAATAGAGTCTTGGAAACTCGACCTAATGTGGACTGAGATGGTGTCGAGTTTTAAGAATTAACTTGCATAAGATGCATGTTTACCTAAACATGGATGAATCACAGTACAGTATTGAATATTATAGGTACAGTAATATAAATACAGTAAAATATATTACGTGTTAATATAAAGGTGTATATACATATATGTAATATACAGAAATGCAGTACAATATATTACGTGTTAATATAAAGGTGTATATACATACATGTAATATACAGAAATGCAGTACAGTATTGTACATATAATATTGTATTGATTCAAATAACACGTTACTGAATTGGAAAACTAACCAACACAACATTTGTAAAAACACTACAGCACGATTGTTCCACTCGAGCTACACAAACAAGCTGAGAGGTTATACAGTTGAATGACCTTGGATTGTGATGACTGGCACTAACAACTATGTGCATGTGCGCAAGTCATGTTACATGGAATGTCGAGTTTCCGAGAGACTACTGTATCCTCAAAACGCCTAATCCTTTTTACGGTCTTTGTTTCTTTTGAAGTTGACGGTTCATTAACTTTTCAATTTTTTTAAAATTTTGATCATTATATGCCTTAATATCATCTTGATTCTCTACAACATCTATCTTGTATTATGAAGCTAGTTGATAGTCGTCGGAATATTCCAAAGCATTTTTGATTTCAATATCTATCTCCTTGTTGTCATCTACACATACAATATTTGAACAAGACATGCCCTGGCACGAACAAAATATTACAGAGCAATGTTAACCAACTTGGTGACAGTTAAAAGCTGCAGTTTTGTAAATTTACAAGAAATGAGTTTTAGTAACTCCTGGGTGGAATTTCTCCATCCCCAGTCTAAAGCTGATTTTTCATTTCCATACAATTGCTGGATTTTGTTGAAAGTACAAAACAAGTTTAAGTGAACTGCATCTTTGGTTGATGGTAATGATGATAGTTTTGGAAACTTTTGTTAATAGAGTGTGCGAATGACTCACAGTTTTTTTCCTCCATATAGAAGAAGCAGCAATTGTTCTGCTTTTTTTATGCCCACTGGAGATACATTTGGGTTCTTGAAAACCTTAACAGCCTTCTATAGGTCTTTCCCCTTCTTTGGGAGCTTAACCTGTTTTATTTTCCCCTGCCTGTGTAATCCAGAAGTATTATCGCAGCCACCAAATGAGTGGAGAAACCAAAAAGGTTGTCTCTAAATGACACATCCAAATTGGTACTGTGGGGTGCATACATTCTTCTCTGAGACTTTCTTTCCCTGTCTTAAAAAATAAATGTTAGAATGAAATTCACACAGAGCAGTAAGTCATTGACCACAGACCAGTGAATCAATGTCCTTGCCTATTATAATTATCAATTTGTAGTGATTTGATGCTTCAATTGCAATAGTGATAATTAATGTATCAGCATCTTCAGTAGCTTGCTTGACTTTGAAACCTTTAGTCGTTAATCATATACAGATCACTGAAATAATTTTAATTTAATTCCTTTTGTTAAACAACATTCCTTGGGATAAAGTGCTACCATTTCTTTCATCAAACTGAACGTCTGTGGATGAACAAATTTTTAGCTGGTGGATGTGAACACAGCAGTTTTAGTTCTTTTTGCAGTAGTATCCTCTGGGTATCCATCAAAAACTATTATTGCACTCGGCGAGAAATTTCTTTTTACATCCTTGACATATTTATCCAAAATTTCAGAACAAGTTTCTTGTTGGTGACTGACAATTTTGTAGAGCAGAATTCCTCCGTCCATTACATGGACAGTAATTTATAAATATATTTTGTTTTTTGATGGCTGGAAATGAGTCAGTCATATGTAGGTGATTTTATGGTTTTTGGCATTTCTATCTCATTGAAGTGTGACAGTGGACAAGGTGCTAGTTTGTATTTGAAGTACTCTCCTAAATATTTCTGGGGTTTCTTGAGAAATTAAATTCTTTGGAAAAGCAAAGCAGAGCTAATTGTAAGAATTGGGTGTTGAGCGACAGGGAACAAAGGTAGTCCGTTGGACCCAATGTGAACAACTGACCTGGAACACATTTATAGATATTTATAAAAATATAAAAAATATTTGTACATTGGTTTTGTTTTCAAGAGGACGAATTTTACTTTTTATACATACAAACCCTTCTAGACCGTCTTTCTTCTCTTTTAAATGGCGTCCTTTGATCTATCTTCTATTCATCTTCCATTTAATTTATGTTGACACTCTATGAAATAATTTTGACACTCTATGAAATAATTTTCATTGTTTATAAAATGCCTATAAAAATTTTTGGCAAAAGCAAAAAAATAAATCACATATTTCGATGACATCTATTACTTTGAAACAGGCAATTGTAAGAGAAAAAAAAAATTGTATATAATTTACTCATCTTTAATTTTGGTAACCACATATTTTGTTCTAAAGTTGATACTAACTGAGGGGTTTACCAATATTTTAATATCTCTTTTGGGCACATTTTTCAATATGGCGGTCAAATCAGAGCCTGTCAGGGGGTGCAAAATTATTATGTGTTTTCTGACACACTTTCAAAAAGATCTAAGTTAATTCTAGCTTGTCCGGAATTATTTCCACCTACAGCCATTTTAAACTACCTGTTTACTGGCTTATAAGTAATTAGTGAATTTATATTTATATTGATAGTTAAAGAAAATTGGGAATTTTGAATTTTAAAGAACTTTAAAATAAATCTAATAATAATACGAAAAATGTGGTAAATCATTATTTTCCCATTTGGCAACTTAGCACCAATGCAAATTTTGATGTGGCATACTCCTCTTGTAACCCAGCATTATGGAAAGTGTTATCATTTGTCTCTTTTGATTGATACTATGCTCATCAAATTTTAATTTTAACTCTGGTTTTAGCAGACTTAATCTTCAAGGTCATCTTATTTATATTAAGTCTATGATGGAAATTTTATATCACAAATATTTTATAGACAAATTAAAGATGCAAGTTTAACATTTCTGTCAAGTTGATCTTAGTAACAAAAATTTGATTTTATGACATGTCATTCCAGTACAATTTGTAACTTTATTTTGGAAAAAAACCCTTGTAAATGTAATGTACTATAGTGAAAAAGTAGTAAAAAGAAATGACTACCACTTAGAAAGAGTATTGAAAGATATTGATTAGCTTTGTAGATCGCCTAATATTTTTCTAACATTATTATTTTAATATAAGGTAAGTATAACTGTTATAATTTTGAATCTACATTTTGGTATCTTGTACTTCTTACCTGGTCTTATGATATTCAATTTCTTAAAAAATTATCTAAAACATGTTCACTAATTTCAAACTAAATTTAAATCTCCCACTCCGTAAATATATTTGTAGGGGAGTGTTCTAATTAGCATAGCAATACTGAGTTGGTTTAAGAATAGTTTCCCATTGGAACAATATTCTAAATTCTTTTTTCAGGGGTGAACCCAAAACATGGTATGGTGTACCAGGTAATAAAGCAGACAATTTTGAATCAGCAATGAAAATGGCAGCACCAGAGCTGTTTCAGTTACAGCCAGACCTCCTTCATCAACTTGTGACTATAATGAATCCAAACATTCTCATGAATGCAGGTATTTAATTTGTTGTCAGCAAAAACAGAAGAATTTAGATTAGTTCATATTGTTAACTCGAATTGCATAAAATGTGTGTCTATTTGAACACTTTTGATAACCATTTATTGGGTGTGGACGGGATCACGAACTTACAGAAGAAGTTAGAAAATTTATCCATTCCCGAAAGTCATGCATGAATTTACCCTTCCTATAAGTTGGGCGGGATTGGCTATTTCTTGTAAAGTTTCAGGTGGAAACAAAGCGTGCTTCGTGTTCATATACTGTTGACTCATTATGGTTAACTTTATTTGTTGTGTTTTCTTTGTTCTGTAGCATGCTTAGGGAATAAAAAAAGGGCGGGTGAGGAGGGTGAGGTATTTTAACACTTGTGTAGAGACAAACAAGGGAAACACGTGACTCATTGTGCTCTGTTTATCAACAGTTATTTGTTAGGTTCACCAAGCAAGAGAGTTTGAAAGATTTATAAGTGAACAGAGATATATTATTCTCTACCATGGAAATAAGGGGAGGGGGAGAGAAATTAGCTTGCCAAGATCAACCATTCAAACCTAAAGAACATTTAAGTGGTTTCACATATGTATAAAATTTAAGGGTTGTCAATTATAGATAACACTTAAGGGATTTTAATAAATCCAAGTAACATATTATATTAAGGAGTTTCAACCCTATACCCTGATTTTAGTAGGGAGAACAATCAGTATATGGTAGTTACTAAAGCTACTAAAACAATTTTAATACATTCATGTCAAGTCATGTTATCTGCAGCTGTCACTTCTGGTAGATTTCATCAATACCTATACAATAACAATAATAATACACTAAAATGTTATCACTGTTAACCGCAAAGATATATGTTTGAATTTTCTAAACTTTTCTTCCAACCAAAATAAGGTTATAGCTAACATTTTGTAGGTTCAAGCTTAGAGAACCTTTAAGAGTCGTCAAACATTATATTTTATAGTATTTTTTTGTACACTCAAAATAAACACTATTTTCAAAATAAACTGACTATTAGGTTTGTGTTTTTTGAATTTCATTTGTGATTTTACTATTTGATTCGATAAAAAATGCTATTCACAGACCCCTATCTATATTATTATGTTTTATGATATTTTATTATTTATATTATGTTCATTATATGCCATTCATTTAGGTGACTTATAGTAACAAAATTAGTTATTTTTATGTATTGAGATGAATAATTTTTTTGTTCCCTGAAAATTTAGGAGCTTAGGACATTGTTTCCTCTTTTAAATCTAAGGATTATTCACATTATTTGAATTATATATAGTGTTACTTACTCCCCCAATATGCTGATTCTCTTTCATTTTAGCTGTTAGATGGTTAAACCTAATTTTTCCTATTTTATTTGTGAATTGGTTGAACTTGTCATAAAATGTTCCTTTTCTTTTGAAGATACATTTTTTAACATTGTCCCCTGAATATAACACTCATTTTCTAGTTTCTCAGCAATTTGGGTTGAAATTAATACCTTTATTGATTTTCTGCTTTTTGCTAACACAACTATTTGATTCAGAGCTTCCCATGTTGTAGCAAGCGTGTTGACATTCTTTTACTACATGGTTTTTAGTGTGGTTTATAATGTATTTTATTTCTTAATCTGTTTCTTTAACCAATATATCACCCTTAGGGGCTGTCCTTAAAGTATGCGAGGCTTTTGTTTCATGATTTTTGACCCCCCTCACCCTTTTAAGGGATCTTAGATAAAGATTTTCCATCACACCCTCCTATATCGTACGTAATTTTTTATGATTTGGTTAATTCAATTATTTTAATCGTTTGGTTACTTTTAATAAAGCGAGTGACATGCGATTTTAGATTATATACTTTAATTGTAATAATTAAATGAAATATAAGTGAAATTTTATAATCGTTTTATTTATTTTCTAACAGAAAAAAGATTAGATCTTGTTCCACCATTATCATTGATTAAAAAAAACCTTACATATGATGGATTCTGACCCCACTCCCTCAAGCCTCTAACACATTTTAAGGACGGCCTCTTCTGGTTACCATTATTTTTTGCTAGAATACTGAATTATTCTCATACTTTATTCATTTACAGATTTTACATTAAATAATTTTAATTTGTCATTAAATAATTTTAATTTGTCATTAAATAATTTTAATTTGTTTATGTTTATAACATTTTGGAGCTAATTATTTAATTGTAATACCTTAAATTTTTATATATAGGGGTTCCAGTTTGTAGAACTGATCAACGTGCTGGTGAATTTGTCATAACATTTCCAAGGGCTTATCATGCTGGTTTCAATCAAGGCTATAATTTTGCTGAAGCAGTGAATTTTGCTCCTGCAGATTGGGTAATTTAATTTGTTATTATTGTACAATATAAAGATTATATTTGCAATAGAAATGATTTTTTATTTACATTTAGAAAAAATTTCACTTTGCTATATGGTAAGGTAATATATACACTTTTGTTAGTAGACTATACCACCTATATTACAGTGTTCATAAATACAAATACAAAGTTGCATTAAAGAAGTATTGAATGTGGTTAGAAATGCTGCCTATGTTTAAAAATGATAAAGCATAAAAATCCATACCTTCAACTAAAGAGCTTTGAGAGATGAAGAATAGCTATCTTCTGCAACAAACCAATATCTATATCAATATAATACCTTTTTTTTTTTATAGAAAAGTTAATTCCAATAAGTGATAAATATCCAGAACTTAGCCCAGATTTCATCAAGGAAAAAACTGAATATGACCCTAACAACTTTGGTAGAGGGTGCGGGCAAAAAATCAATTATCTTTACGGTATGGAAGCCATTAATATTAAGCTTTGGAAATATAATTAAGTACTTTTATTATGTTATTCATGAAGTTTGTATAGTGTAAATAAATAGTTTGACCCTAAAAAAGATACACTATTGACATTTATAATATGTACTTAAGTTGGCAGTGGAACCCTGAAACCTTGTCCTATGCCACAAATCTGTTTGCTAATAATGACTAGTATAGACATTTAATCTAAATTAGTCTTAACGGTCAACATTATCCTTTCTAAGCATACATTCTGTGATCATTTATCTTTATGATTTAATTTTTGTAGGATACAAACCTACTATCTTTAAATAAACTTTCTTAATTGGATTTCTACAAAGATAAGTCATTAATATATCAATTCAATATTTAATTAAATACGTACATTGTTATAAACATTTTAATAATAATTAATTCAATACACAATATAGACGCACTTTTAATTTCTAATATTTGAAGAAAATAATTTAATAATTTTAATTGATTATAGCAGGGTATTTAAAATATCTTATTAATGCCATCAAATTTGTAGGTATTAAGTCCAATTTCTGTTGAGGGATTTTTTTTTTCTTTGTGATTTTCTTTGCTATCTTACTTTTTACAAGCTTGTTTTAAATACACTTATTATTTACCCTGTACTATGTACAATAACTATTACATATGTAGTTTATTTTAAAATTCAGTTTGTGATTTATATGAATTAAAACATTTCTTTTTAGTTGAAAATTGGCCGCGAATGCATTGCTCAATATGCCCTTCTACGGCGTTTTTGTGTGTTTTCTCATGACGAGTTGGTGTGCAAAATGGCTGTTGACCCTCAATCATTGGATATGGCCCTAGCAGCTGCTACATATAATGACATGATTAAAATGGTGGTTGCTGAGAAACATATTAGAAATTCTCTACAAGAGTGGGTATGAATCATTGTTAACCTATAAACCACCATAATTATTTGATATCTGATCAATTAATCATTTAAATTTACATCAGGTATAGTTTATTTTACTTTTATTGATTAAAAAAAAAAATTCTTTGGAGTTTAAATCAGAACTAATAAGCAATACTACCCGATTTAATTAAATTTAGTTTCTAATAAGAATATAATGTATCCATGATTTTAGTTTAAAAAGAAATAATTTTAATTTAAAAAAATTCTAGATATTATTTAATTATATGTAAGTTTAGTAGACTAATATTTGTTTTTTAAAGTTAGCTGATGAAATATTTACTATAGTTAAAAATTTAAAAAAATGGCAAATGATTAAACCTATATAAGGAAACTGATAGCATAGGTACCTTAAACAAAGTACTAAACAAGGGATTCAACCCCCTGGAAAAAAAAGTGTTGAGGCCAGAACAAATATATGGAGAGAAACTCCCATTTTCTTTTCTCTTCCTATTCATACATTGTTAGTGTTTTAATTTTATTTGTGCTCTACCATTTTCCTAATATTTCATCATTTTATTTATTACAAAATATTCATACATTGAAAAATCACACTATAGAAATTAAACTAAACTATACATCTATATATTTAAAAAATTGAAGATATTAAATACACAAATTACAAAAATCAGTTATTGGCAGGGTTTTGCTAGTTTCAGTTAAATTTTTAAGCAGGCTGAAGCCTGTAGCTTGTTTCAAAGTTTAACTACCACTTTTTTGTTTTTGTTTTTCAAGTTTTGTGTGTGTTATTTATTTTATAAGGGCTAAAGGAGTATATCCAAAGATGCATATTTTTACTATGACTTTTGAATGTGTGAGCAAAAATAAATTAATTGTAGCTGGAAAATGACACCTCAACAAAGGAATCGAATCTGGAGCACTTGGCTTAGGAACCATTGCTCCATCACTGACCTATCCAGGACTTGTCCCTTGTTCAGGATCATTTATCACATATAGTTTAGGCAAATTACCCTAAGTAGAAAATTCTTCATTGATAGAATTGTTCTTGAAGCTTCCCCGTGTTAGTAGACTACAAGTCTATTAACCATTTTACATAACAACTGTTCTGAGACTTCTCCACTTAACTTTATTACGTATGCCAAGACATCTATCAGACTGAGCTGTTCTCGAAGTTTCTCCACGTTGCTAGGCTGTGTTGTGTGAATTGGCTATCATTCGTACCATAGGAAGTGGTTGAGCCACAATGTATCTTAAACGCATTGTGCAATTACTCATTTTAGGACAGTTTCCTATAGTAGGGGAGTGATTATTGATGTTCAATGGTTGCCCGCATTGATTGTGACAATTTAGATACTAAATATTAAGTGCATTTGTAAGTTCTCGTGTTGTATCTGAGTATATTTCAATACCCAAGCCATACCTCTTGGGTGTACTCGCTTTCCCCCACTGTCCTTCACATTCCAAGGCTGTCCTTGACACTGGTTCTTCACATGTTTGTTGTCCTACTAGATTAACGTGTTTTTCCTCCACTTACCTTGTTACTTCAAACTACATTGCATATGTTTTCTAAAATTTATTTGAACCTGAAATCGGGATGAATTTACAAAATTTTCAAATCAAGCTTGATATATTTATTTTTCTATCTGCTCTTTTGAATTTTTTAGGGAGCTTTTGAAGCTGAACGGGAGGTTTTTGAATTAATACCAGAGGATGAACGACAATGCAAAGTTTGCAAAACTACATGCTTTCTCTCAGCAGTCACTTGCATTTGTGATTCAGAGCATCTTGTTTGTTTGCAGCACTATGCAAATCTTTGTGATTGTCCCCCAGAAAAACATACTTTACGGTAGGTATTAAAGCTATATAGGATTTTATTCTTATATTAGCCTGTTTTTTGAAACACATTTTTTTGAAAATATTAGTAAGGAAAATTATAATGTTTTGAGAAATCAATTAAACAAAAATAATAAAATAAACTGATTAGAATAAAACTTGGTGTGTTCTAAACATATAAAAGCTTTTCAAACCTTCTTAAGAATTCATTATATATTCAATCTAATTATAATTTTATCATGATTTAATATGTTTCAATAGGTTTTTAACTTTACAAGGGCACTTAAACTTAAACATACATTTGTATGACTTAAATATTGTAAATTACTGTTACGCCTTTTATGTATATTTTGAATGCTTGTTAATTATTATATAACCACCTATTACTATATATTCTAGTTAATTAGTTCTACTACTACTTTAATTTGATTGATTTTTCACAAAATTATATTAACCTGTAGATATGAAACAGTAAATAACAAAAAAAAAAATCTTATATTGACCATTTTTTCAGTAAAAGATTGTGAATCATGTTATCGACTGGAAAAAACACTTTGTGAAATAAATAGCTACATATATAAAAATAAACCACATTTTGCTTTAATTATCTCCCATGTGTACAATCATAACTCCTAAAAAAAAATTGTGCAGGGACCAATTAAAATAAACTAAATGGATGAAATTTTATTTTTAGTAGATTTTTTTTATTTGGCCTTTAGATATCGCTACACACTAGAGGAGTTACCTCAATTGATGGAAAAATTGAAAATACGTGCAGAGTCCTTTAAAAGATGGTTTGAAGCTGTCTCATCATGTTTAGAAGGTCATCCAAAACAAAAAATGGGTATGTTTTATTTTGTTTAGTGAAAATTTGAATGTGAGTGTTTTAAGAACATGGATTCTAGAGTACTTACACATTTTATTTTAAAACTGATTTGTAGTACTTACACATTTTATTTTAAAACTGATTTGTAGTACTTACACTACTGGCTTGTTAGGCCTGTCGTAGCTTCATATACCTTATAATAAATTTTATGATTAGGACAGGCACAACATCTAGTCCCCGACCGTTAATTTATCAATGTGAAAGGGTAAACCCATATTTCATCAATGATAAATATTTCGGCCATGCCAGGAATAGAACCTGGCACCCTTAGCCCAGTAGGCTGACACGCTACCGACTGAACTAAGGTGTCGAATTGATTTGTAGTCACTTTCTCATTTTTTGCCTCATCTTCTTTTAATTATAAGATTGTGGATGTTACTTGGATTTAAATAACTAAATTTGGTATTACTTTATTCATTAATTATTAGTAGCACTTATTAAATATTATTTTACCTAACATTTTTCTGTTGATTTGTTTCCATTAAACACATCAATACAGTTGATAACTTCAAATGCTAGAAAATAATGAAACCTAGTTTAGAACATTGTTTTTCACACTTGCGAATAGTGACAAAGAAACAAGAACTGGACCCCCCCGGTCCCATCCACACCCCAGCTCATATCACATTCCATCTTGCTATCTTATGAACCTGCAACACTAGCTATGTTCACCACTTGTGTCCAGTATGTTTGACAATTCTTTGTTTGCTGATGAGATACCGTGATGGTACATAGCTTACCTTGTTCCCAGAAAATAAGGAGTACAACAGATGAAGTTCCTCTCTTGATCCAATAAATACTTAAAGAATTTACTGGCGACAGACAGACAATCAAATATACTGGCAGGCCTCAGAGCTGTTTGTTTAGATAATGCACATCCATTTAACTAAGAAGTAAGTTTGAGAGCTCTACAGTCTGAGGTTTTATCCCTAACTACTCGCATTTTCTCGTACACTATCAATGAAACTGACCCATTTCATGCATTAACTAACTGTGCTTATCATGAGACTACAAGAAAGACTCGCCATATTGGAATTTCCATCACCTTATAGTTAATTGATCAATTACAGCAAGGGTTAAGTGTTACACACAAGTGGCTAGGACTGCATAAATGGTGTTTCCCACAACTAAGTAGCTTTAGTCAGCATGAAGTTGCTACAGAGTGGCTTCATAACCATCAGGCCACAAACTCCTCAGGCTACAGTCACCTTGCACTTCTCGATCATCAGGTTTAGTGACCATTATATTGGATACAATACAAGTTGAAACTATAAAACACTTAGTTGCTGGCCTTACATATTGTCTTGGCAGTCTGCAATCGACCTTCATGCCAAATTAAGTATAGCTGTGGCATTATTTTCAAAAGTTGACCCTTAAATTTTAACTGCATCCATATATTTATATTTCACACTAGATTATGTCAGTCATTCTATGATAATTTAGTAATAGTCAAAACTATATTTCATGTGTAGTGTAACACCATTTTATATACTTGTATATTTGAACATTTTTAGGGTGTATACCATTACATCGCAAATCCATTACTTCGCATGACCATTACATCGTGTTTTGGGAACAAATACATTGCAGGCCCATCACGTCGCATTTCCCCCACCTCTCTACTCACAGCTAACCCTACTCTGACGTACAACTAGAGATGACTTGTTGCAAGGATAGTGTGCCTGACTCTCAACTCTAATACCCACTTTGAAGATAAGGCTAGTTACAAGGATAGTGGGCCTGACTTTCCCTTCTAAAGCCTTGTTTATATTGTAACACAACATGTTGGCCAACACGATCCCAACAAGTTGTGTTACAATATAAAAGTACTCCCAACTTGTTGGTGTTGGGAGAGCCGGTCAGAGAAAATAGTTGTGTTGGAGATAATAAACGACCAACCCAACATGTTGGCTGAGTTGGGAGGTTCTGCGTATGCGCTATCGAGTTGAATGAGTGTCTAACCTTGGTGAAGCATGTGTTTTATTTTCAGATTAGTTTGACTTTTAAAATCGGGGTTTGCATAATTTTGTGATCATTGAATGGAACAAGGATAATACAGTTAATAATTAAATAGCCAAAGCTATTATTTATGCTTTTAGTGAGGATTACTCCATCTAGATATCATATTCTGAAAATTGAAAAATTACAC
>CABFWB010004423.1:44260-59586 GCA_902151455.1 Timema bartmani
TTAGTACGCCAATGCTCTAACCACTGAGCTATCAAGGATTCGTCCCGTACCCAGGGTCATTCTTCACTCATATTTTAAGGCAGAGCCTATGACGGACGTGCGAAAATCATCGGCTACAAGTATGTGATTATATTAATATCACGAGCTATCAGATAACGCAGTCATCTTCGACTCAGTAGTTGGCTTATTGCTGCCATTTGCACAATTATTATAATTGTACGAGATTGCATATTAAGAATTAAATAGCCAAATTTATGCTTTTACGATTTCCGCACGTCCATCATAGGCTATGCCTTAAAATATGAGTGAAGATTGACCCTGGGCAAGGGACAAATCCTGGATAGCTGAGTGGTTAGAGCATTGGCGTACTAAGCCAAAGGTCCCGGGTTCGAGTCCTGTGTACAAGTGTAATTTTTCAATTTTCAGAATATGATATCTAGATGGAGTAATCCTCACTAAAAGCATAAATAATAGCTTTGGCTATTTAATTATTAACTGTATTATCCTTGTTCCATTCAATGATCACAAAATTATGCAAACCCCGATTTTAAAAGTCAAACTAATCTGAAAATAAAACACATGCTTCACCAAGGTTAGACACTCATTCAACTCGATAGCGCATGCGCAGAACCTCCCAACTCAGCCAACATGTTGGGTTGGTCGTTTATTATCTCCAACACAACTATTTTCTCTGACCGGCTCTCCCAACACCAACAAGTTGGGAGTACTTTTATATTGTAACACAACTTGTTGGGATCGTGTTGGCCAACATGTTGTGTTACAATATAAACAAGGCTTTAGAAGGGAAAGTCAGGCCCACTATCCTTGTAACTAGCCTTATCTTCAAAGTGGGTATTAGAGTTGAGAGTCAGGCACACTATCCTTGCAACAAGTCATCTCTAGTTGTACGTCAGAGTAGGGTTAGCTGTGTGTAGAGAGGTGGGGGAAATGCGACGTGATGGACCTGCAATGCATTTATTCCCAAAACGCGATGTAATGGTCATGGGATGTAATTGTATGTATACGCCCCTTCAATCCTATTGGTTGTACATTAGAGTAGGGTTAGCTGTGTGTAGAGAGGCGGGGGTAATGCAACATGATGGACCTGCAATGTATTTGTTCCCAAAACGCGATGTAATGGTCATGCGATGTAATGGACATGCGATGTAATGGACATGGGATGTAATGGACATGGGATGTAATGGACATGGGATGTAATGGACATGGGATGTAATGGTGCCCACCTCCATTTTACATTTCCACAAAATAATTATAGGTTAAAGATCTTGCCCTAGCCTTACCAGTAATAAACACACACAAATCAATTTTGTCTGCTATAATCAAGTTATTACTGTTTCAGATTTAGCTGAGCTAAAAATTCTTTTATTTGAAGCTGAAAATGATAAGTTTCCTGAATCTGAACTTTTTGAAAAATTGAGGCAAACTGTTCAGAAAGCAGAGAAATGTGAAATAGTCGCCAAGCAGTTAGCAACAAGGAAATTAAGAAACAGGTATTATTAAATTTAATCTAGGGTTCATCAAGGGTTACATTTTTAAGACCATGCTCATATTTAAAACATAATTTCATTCACTTTTGAAACTTTAAAAATATTAATTTTTGGTATCGTACCTAATTATACTTTTACTTAACCGCATATATAAAGTGTATGTTCCATTATAATAAGTAAATTTAAGTGACTCAAGGTTGTGTAAGGAATATTTGAGTTTTTATAAGGTATTCTTACCTTCGTTGATGGCCGCACAGTCTCAAGGCGTCACTCTCGCAATAGATTAGACTACCAATGACAGGTAGATCAGGGCTCAAATCCTGTTCGAGAATACTTTGGGTTGTTTTCCACTCTTTCTCCACACAAATGTGGGTACACTTCCTCTTAATTCAACCTTCATCATTCCCTAACATAATTAGTACAAATGAGTATAACAAGAAACTGTTTTAAGACTCGTTGCCAAAAAATAAATATTTATAATAATATATTATGTTTATTTTAACATATGTATGTATAAGTTTTTCTAAGTAAGCCACTGGATTGATTTAGATAATTATGTTGTTTTTCATTATATATTTGTAAATTGTTTATTTTAGTCAAACACCTTAGATAAATTCATATCCTCTTATTTAAGTTTAGCTAACTGTTTTTATACATACTACTTTTTATGTGTCAAACATGCATATTTTTATTCACTTGGATTCAAAATTGGATGGTGGAAATATAAAATAAATTTTACCCGATTATTGAGTATACACTATCAGTTTTATTATGAATGAAACTTCATTCAAAGTGTACAATAAGAACATCAATATCTTATCACCCTCTCTTATTTTAATCTTTTTTTCCTCTCTTTCTCCATTCACAGAACATGTCAAAGCATGGTTATAAAATATGATTTGACTTATGTTGAATTGCAACAATTTTATGAAGAACTTGACAACTTACCTTGCCACATTGAGGAAACAAAGGACGTGAAAAGTTTGTTGGACAAAGTAAATTTATTTATGAACGAAGTCACACATTTATTAAGTCAAGAAGTAGCATCGACACAGGATATAAAAAAGTATATTGAGTGTGCCAAAAGCTTTGAATTGGATATACCAGAAGTGGCCCAACTAAAGGAGGTGAGAAAATGTAATGGCTTTTAAACTGCCAGTTTTAAGATGCGTGGCTGTATTTTTGTTATTAGTAAAGACATGCAAAAGATGAGGCTATTTTTAGGGGAAAAATTGTGTTTTTTTTAAACGATGATATTTTTTGTTGAAAGTGATATTATTTAGATCAATTCGAGTCAAATTAGTATTCATTAAAAAGAATTAAGGCTTATGTCCAAATAACAGTAGAACGCTTCTGGGTATACAAAAATGTATACACCAATATTAGGTCACTAGCATATTATGGTGAGCACACAGTGATGTTTAATTTTATTTTCATACAGTAAATAAATAGCTCTATTATTAATCAAAGTGATTCTATAGTATTCTGGACTTGTTCCAAAAGAGTTCTATATTTATTATTATTTATGTATCCACGCCAAGTTAATTGCAAAATAGACTTCTTACATTGTTAACTATACTAACTCTCAAATGAAAACATTGCCATTGTGCCTAATTTATTTTCCTTAAGGTTCATTTTTTTTGTTGGTCAGAAAATTGTTGTATGTCACAACAAATGTTTGAGTCATCTTTTGCACATGGTGATCAAACTGCCTCCTCACATGTCTTTTACTAATTCATGTGACAAATCCTCCTCCTCCTTGACCATATTCAACCGAATGATTACCTATACCTGGCGTTTGATACTTCCTGAAATTTAAGACTCTTTACTCTTTGTTTTGACTGATTTGATGTGTTTCACGGCAGTAATACATGTGGTCCGATGATACAGTAACATTACAGAACTCACCTAAAACTTTCTCAATATTTCGTTCATATTGTGTTTTTAACTATACATAACATATTTGGAGAGAAATCAAATATAAATATGCACAAAACATTTCACGCTTAGAACTTGATATTTCAATATCATTACCTTCAATTTTTACAAATAGAAATTTTGAAATAATTGATTGTCAAATTATGTTTACACCAAACATGCCCGGCTGTAGCAAGGTCCATATATATATTAATGTCCTTTCTTGGAACTAGTGTGAAATCTTTTAAAGATTGAAAACAAATAATCAATTTATCGAAATTTGTAAAAGTAGAAATCGTGATTTTTTAATGTTAGCCTCAAAAAAACCTCTAAATATTCATGAAAATACTCATATCCTGTTATCCGTTTTATACCTTTAAAATCCGCAAAAACTTATACTATTCGTATAAACATTAGTCCTGTAATAGTGATATCGCGAGGTGTTACCACATTGAAAATTATATTGCATGAAGTGGTAATTGCCAAACTACAAAGAAATTTTGTTTGTATAGACAAAAACTTAAATTCGTGTTATTTATTTGAACACAATAAGATTCATGGAAAAATGTGCATTATTGCGAATGTGAATTTTGCATATTTCTAGTGATTAGTATTTTGTTTAATTAAAAGTTATTAATGTGATTATATAGGGCTTATAACAAAATATGTTTAACAACTTTTCTGTCACCCAAATCTGTTTTTATTCATATTATCTTGGTTGATTTTAAGAATTAAAAAAAAAAAATTATTTGTGTTGGAAATGAAATTAACATAAACTACTAGGGGATTGTCCAGTTAATGCTGTAATTAATGTTAAAATTTAGTTGGTATTATCAGAAATTAGCTTATCAATTAATATATATATATTCCTTGTATTGTTTTTAAATATATATTGAATTTATAATAATTGTATGAAAAAAAACAACCAAAAAATATAAGTCCCTCAATGAAAGAAAATTGGTAAAAGATGTGCTAGGACCAGCTATTTTAACATCCATTTGATGACAAAAGGCAAAAATTTAAAAATCAAGAAAAACCAACATTGAAAACAAAATTAAGTATTTTTAACCTACTAATATTGGGTTGTTTGGAATACATACATGAGGAATAATTGATTTATTATTTCTAATCAAAGAGAAATGTTTTATTGTGTTCAATAATACACAAATCAAGGTTTCCATGGTGATGTAAACAAATAATTATTACAGATTATCCCATGCACACACACTTGAAAAGATGAAAATTCACTAGTAAAATCGGGTTCTCATTGGAAGCTACTGTCGTTGCTGTGTTGTCAACATCTGTGGTCTTGGGGTAAAGTGCTCGCCTTAGGACCCCATGATCATTGTTTTAAACCTGGTCAGTGTCGACAGATTTTTATTGAGCGATGAAAATTCATAACACAAGAACCCTGGAATGTATGTGAAAATACCTTTCCCGGCAAAATTGGTAGGCTCTTTCACTCTCACTCAAAGAAATTTTCATTTGCTGATATAATCAGTTGGTACAGAAAGTGCATGTTAAATACCTCAAATAAATACTATTGTAGCCGACATCCTGGACCCCTAAACTTTAAAACCAGTGCTGTTTGTTTGTCAAAATTGTTTTAACCGTTTTCTTTTAATTCCATTTAACGGAAGTGGGCTTATCAAATTATATATAATATGTGAGTTCATTTACTTTAAACAACCCTCCAAATCTATCTCTTGGGTAATTCATTAATAACCTTTGTGGTAAATGCCCCACTGAAAGTTAGTTTTATAATATATATTGACATTATAGTTTTGTTAATTCTAACTCAGATGTTGCTACAAATGGAATGGCTTGAGGAGGTGGATAAACTGCGCAAGGATGGAGAAAATGTGACGCTTGAAACATTCCAAAAGTATTTAAATGTAGGAATGAATTTACCCTCACACCCTGTCATTGATAAGTATTTGAATGAAATACAACACATATCTGATGAAGCTAAAAGATGGGAGAAAAAAGCCAAGTATTGTTTGCAGTCAAAGTAAGTATCAAATAATTTTTATTTAACTTTTAAAATGTTCTTCAAAAAAAAACTTTATTTAGGTTTAATCTCCTCATTCAGATGAGCTGTTTATATTACTCTCCAATTTGTTGTTTCTCATTCTCTACCCAGGAATTATATGCATTTCCAATAATAATATACAATTTTATTGTTTTTTAATTAAAATGCTCATTCTAGAATAACACTTTTTAATAAATTTAAAAACAATAGTTTCTACTCTTTATCATTGTTGAGCCAAAATGTGTTTATCAATGTTCCCTATTTTCAAATTCATTAACATGCTCATGTGAAGAACAGTATCTTTTAGAATTTCAACACCACCAAACTTATTCTCTTTTTCCACTATCAGGGCTGTACAACTAATAAAATAATCGATTGGAACATCACTTTGCTTACATGAAGATGGTGAAAAACCAGTGGATAATGGGACAAAAGTGTTTATCTTCTTTTCTCTGGATTGTCAATGTCGGAGAGGTCTAGGTTCAAATCCCACCCAACTAAACTGAGGGTGTTTACCTAAATCGTATCCCACTTCCACACTTTCTCTAAACCATATCGACCTCATCCATATTCCATTAGTAGAACTATTTAGATAATCCCAACAGCTAGTAAAACATTGAGCAAGTACAGTTTGGACAAAATTCCTCACCTAAGCATATTGGATTCTCATAGTTCTAAAAATCACCTTAGTCCAATCAATAGCGTGTCTGTACTGAGCTAAGGGCCCTGGGTTCTATTCCCGGCATGGCCGACAAATTTATTATTGGTGAAATGTGAGTTTGCTCTTTCACAGTGAATAATTAATGGCCGGGAGCTGGATGTAATGCCTGTCCTAGTCTTAAGTAAGATTATAAGTCATATGAAGCTACAACAGGCCTATCAAGCCGGTAGTGGAAAAATATATGGCTTGAATAGACCCAGGCCACAGGCTGGAAACAGTAGTGAATGTAAAAGTTCTAAAAATACTACAAGAAAAGAAAATATTTTTATAATATTTGCCAAAAACACATTAACATTAGCAAGAAGAGTAAACAAAAACTTTTTATTTTTAGGCTATACAATTACAGTTTCATATCAACTTATATATATATATAAAGCTAGTGTTAAAATTCTACAATTTTCTTTCAAATTTAAATCTTCATTTTATTTATTAATCTCAAATCCTAGTCTTAAAACACATTCTGTTTGTAAAAAAAAAATCTGGATCAATATACTTCTTGCCACCATTCGTTTGATGTTTTTAATATAGTTTACATCATTCTTTCGTCTTTGAAATGTTTACCTTCTTGAAATAAGTTTTTTGTGTTTTTACTCTTCTTTTAATAAAAACTTACTCCTTTTTAAGGAAATATATATATATCATTGTATGCTCTTGTTTCAGGTCTACACTTGCACTAAGCACTGTAGAAGACATATTGAAGGAAGCTGATCTTATCCCTGCATACCTACCTAACTATTCTTCATTATTGGAGACAGTGAAAAGAGCACAGAACTGGAGTTATGAATCTGTTCTATTATATGTCAGTTTAAACATTAATATTATTAATTACTGCTAGTGTATATTTTATTTAACTGAATTAAAAATTACTTATGATCTTAGACCTCTTCGCTTTGAGGTTTGCGAATTCTAATAATATAGGAAAGGGATGAATACATGTTATTGAGTAGGCCAAAGAATCACATTTAATTTCATTAAAAATAATTTTACAGATATTTAGACATTTTTAGAAACACTAATACCATTTAAAGATTGTTTATATGCTGTGTCTTACTATTCAAAACTGAAAGTTCAATGTAATAACTTCTACACACACATACACCTTCTACACACACATACACACACACACACACACACACACAAAAGCGCACGCACGGGCGCGAATCAGCCTCTCAATAGACTGGATATCTGATGATGAGGAGTACGAAATTTGGCCGGGTGCATCAAGGTTAATTTTCACATCCGCTCTTTGCACTAATTCTGATACACAGTTTCTTAATTACCTTCATCTGTACCACTAAAGGCACTGAATAACTTTGCACTTCAACATAGTTGTAAATTTAATACTTAATTCACATTTAAATTGATCAATTTTATATTTAAATAGGATGTTTCACTATATTACTCTTTGCAGATGATCTTAAAATCCCAGGTGAAAATGAGCATGGATATTAAAATGCCAACCCGTCTCTGTGGCCAAAAGGTCTAAGACGTCACTCTATTTTTAGACTGGCCTGCTGATAACGGTTAGATTGTGGTTTGAACAAATCCTGATCAGGTCTACTTAGAGTGTTTTTTTTGTGAATGGTTTCCCACTCTGCTTCCACGCAACTGCGGGTAGATTACCTCTAAAATTATGACTTCCTCACCCCTCCCCCATCAGATTGCTTATTGTATATGCATAAAACTTAAACAGTTAGTAAGTCACATTGCTTATAAAAAACACTCATTTGCAATATATTAAAAAAATTGTGATGGCTATGTCTTTATTGAAACAGTGACATACAATGAAAAACAATAGTTTTGTGTGAAAGTTTTATAGTTTTGTGGGATTATATCTTTGGCATATTGTTGATAGGGCTATTCTGGTTTAATTGCTATAATTGCTTTGTGAAACATAAAAAAAATTGTATTACCATAGTAAAAGTTTTGTTTTTTTGTTTTTTAAATAGTGCCATGAATAGTATTGAGTCAAGTTTATCAATTAATTCAAAGTGTTCATATGATCATTCATGATTCTATGCAGTGGAGTTTTAGTTTTTGTCAAGTTGACATAATATAAATTGTTGATTTTGTAATGACCAAAAGCACTGTTTTTTGATTGTCTTTTCACCATGTATTTGTACTCAGAAAGTTATACCTATATAAACTAATTATGTTAGTTGAAAAAGGATGAGAAATGTTGAATTTAGAGGAAACCACCCTCACTCCCGATTTTAACCTCTATCTCATCACCAGTACAGTCAGTCTAACATGATTGTGGCGGGTTAAACCATGTGACTTTCTTGTGGGTGCCAAGAGCATTAAACTTATGATGATTGCCGGAACATAAGTATTAAAATACTTTTGAAGTTTTTATACTTATTTATTAAATTTAAAATGGGTGGTTCAATGTTAATAGGTTATAGATATTAGTTGTTTATTAGTATCTAGTATACATGAAATAACACTCTTAATTTATTTTATTAAAATAATGGCTAACAATCTCACTTTCTTCAATCCAAAGTAAATATTGAGAAATTCTAAGATATAGCAAACCCCAAGCAACTGGGAAAAGTCGAGAATTAATTGTATTAGTCAAAATGTTTAGATTGAAAACCTAATTTATATATTCTATATTTCATAATACTGTTTTATTTTCAATTAATTTTTGATAAATTAGTGAATAATTTATTTGTAATTTTGACTTTTAATCTCTGTGAGCATAACTATTTTCAAATGTTTAATTTGAAATTGATTTTGCATTTGTAATTCATTTTGCTTGGTTTATAAAAAGCTGTTCTAATATAGATTGTCATAATGGCAACATTTCATTAATAAATTGAGATTAAAATAACTATTTTTATTATAAAATATTACTACATTGATATTATTTGTTAAAGTAATTAATTTTTTTCTATTTTTATAGACTGGTGACTTTATACCTTACATAGATGTCCTGGAGAACATTGTTAACAGAGGACATAATATTTCAATACAGTTTGATGCATTACCTTTCTGTGAGTCCCAGCTTAATGATGCTAAAAAATGGAGGGAGAAAACTTCCCGCATTTTCCTACACAAGAATTCCCACTATTCTCTAATGGAGGTAATATTTATAGCTAATTTATAAAGTTAATGTTTAACCACCATATTATTATTTAAATATATCAGAAATTTAGTTATTGAAAGCAAAACTATTAAGTTATAAAAATCTAACAAATGAAAATATTTCCTTTAATGTAAATGAATAGAATCTATTACTAAAACTTGAAAATTAAAACATATTCACATGCAAGTTTGAAAAATAAAAGTATTTATCTTGAATAGTTATTTAAATAAATTGAGAGAATAAACTAGAATACTAATTGTGCTCTAACCACATTTAAAGTGTTAAAAGTAGTTATACTGAAGCTAAGGCTACATGCCTATATTTCTACGAAATCTAAATAAATACACATGTTTTCTGGTTATAAATTTACGCTACAGTAAATATCTAAACTTAAACTATCTAATCTATTGTGTCCTCTCATTAATAGCTAGTAGTGTCATAGTAAATTAGTGTGTGTCAGTGTAACCATTACACTTTTGGGGTAGGGGTGGATATTTTCTGGGTTGTGGTTGTGGATGTTTGTTTCACTGGAATATTTCAGTTAATGGTAGTTTCTTATCGTAAAGTACTGCAAAGATTTATACACTATCTTTTTTGTTCGGTTCCTACTGAGGGATCCAATATAGGAGATTCTGTTGAATGTACTTTTTCGACAGTGGCATTTTTTTTTAGTTGTGGTTTATGCCCTGAATGTAATGTTTTTTATATCTGTATGATTTTCTGTTTAAATGCTTTTAATTTTAGTGTAAAAGCCATGACTGTGCTTTTATTATCTTATCCCATTGGTGCATTGTGGTTATAAACCCTTTGTATTCATTAATTCTGATAGTCCTCTTGATTGAAGAACATATTTTGAACATTTTAGATCACATTATACTGGGCTTCATGCCATATTGGTCTTGTTAATAATGTGTAAAATAATATTGCTGCCAAGAAGAAAGACCTGGTTGTAAATTTACTTTCCCAGTTCAAGAGAAAGTATTGTAATCATGAACATTTTCAAGCTTGACATTATAATGAATCTTATTGTTTTGTGTGTGTCCGATACCAAAAAAGTTGATTTTACAATAATGTCACTCTGTCTTGACTAGCCCTAGAAACAAATAGGAAATTGTTCAAACTTAATATTTAGATGTTATAGAGAAATTCCAAGGGAAGTTGTTTTTCATTTAGTACCCTAGCCTTAATATTAAGGGTGCCTAGTATAATTACTGTTAAGACATTTTTTTCGAATTCCACATTTTTCAGAAATAGCTCCAAGGATTTTGTTTGAAATTGATATTTGGGGAGTGTTTTACCTGACAAAAAACTATACTTGGTTTTTTGAGGGAAAATTGTCTAGGGGTAGTTTGTTGATGACTGATTTTTGATAGAAATTGAAATTATTTGAAATTATTTGAAATAAGCTCCGACATTTTTCAAATTCGGTATTTGAAGCTTAAAATAAATTAATTTAAGGGTAGTTTACCTATGACAAATTTTTGAAAATTTTAAATAGGCCTATTAAAAAATGGCTTTTAAGATTTAGCTCAGAATGAATATCTGGGAATAGTTTTTCATGATAAATAAGATTATATTTTTATTTATACAAATGTAAATTATTTAAGTTTATTATACAAATAACTTATTTTTGAAAAAAAATTCTGAGCTTAGTGAGAAAGTTTGTACGGTTGTCTCTACTATTTATTTATGATACTAAAGTCCGCAAACATGGGAAACAATTTTTGAAAACAGTTAAAAAAAAAATTTCCTTCCATATTACATTTTTTCCACTTCATTTGGCTCATTTGAGTACTTTTCGCCTATTTAATTATAAATGTCCTGTTTTTTATGTGATTTTTACAGTCCACTGATGTCACATCCCACAAGAATGTGTTTATGTTTATGTGAAATATCTCAATAAGTTGCTGCATCTTTTCAGTTGAACACGACATAACAAATGACAAACCAGAAACTGATGTTGATCTCTGTGAACAGCAGAAGCAAACTGGTCCACATTGTCTGTTTATTGTAACCCATTTGAATTGGATGACAAACATGTTTCCTTCTTGGGAAACCCAACTATTAGTTTCCAAAAAATTTGCAAACAACGTTTTCAGGGAAATGTATTTTTCTAGTGCATATTAGGTTTAAGGGATGTGTTAAGAAGTTCATCCTCTTTTTTTTTACAATTATGTTTGTCGCCTATAAATTGAGTATTACTGCCTAGCAAAATCTTAGATGCATGGTACTTTTCCTCGCATTTTGATAGGGTTTTTTTTCTATCCATACTATTATATTCATTCATCTCTGATTATTTTTAGATAACCATTTTCTTTTAAATTTGTTTTAAAAAATCACTAGTAACACTTGTACTACAGAATCTTTAAATAAAAATTAATGATAATAAAATCAATATTAATGAAATAATTGAAATAGTAAAAGTCATTCAAATGAAATTATCATAATAAGTTTTGACTGAAGTGTTCTTGTCAGGTTTTATCTCCAAGAGTGGAGATGGGTGTGGCATCATTCCGACAGAAGAAATCTCGGTTAAATGACCCAAACATTCCTAATTCAAACACACATGTAATTAATGGTGTTAAACTAGAAGGCAAAGTGGATCCATTTCTTGTGGTAGCAGCATTCAAAGTAAGTAAATTGTGTGTTGGTTCATGTAAGCATGGGTATAGTTGAATTAATGGGCAACTCTCTCTTATTCCCAAGACCTATTTAGTTTAGTATAGTAATGGATGGAAATTACATTTTTACTTTGGAATGAATGGGGAACTATAAAAATGATGCTTAAGAAATATATTTAGATTAAAAATGTATGTTAATTATTGAACTAATATACAAAGACTTGTAAAAGCTATAACATTAATAAATGTAAGATTAAATATTAAAATAATATAATAACATCATAAAAACATGATAGCGAATTATAGTTTAAAACACTGTCACTTTTTGAAAAACACTACCAGAAAAACATGATAGCGGATTATAGTTTAAAACACTTGTCACTTTTTGAAAAACACTACCAGAAAAACATGATAGAGAATTATAGTTTAAAACACTGTCACTTTTTGAAAAACACTACCAGAAAAACATGATAGAGAATTATAGTTTAAAACACTATCACTTTTTGAAAAACACTACCAGAAAGTATTCTACAAACATTACGATTAATGGGTTCATTGTATTAGAGTATAATTACTAGACTTTCCTTCTCAATAGAATAATCTTCCACGTTGGAAATTATTTCATGATTCACTCTACAGTGCAACTTAAAAACAATAATACACTAAAAATACTTATTTTATTTTAGCTATAAGATGAATTATTGCCTAGTAGCTTAGAAATGTATAACAAGACAGTGTAGAAACACTGTACAGTGATGTAAAGTAAGTGATAGTGAAGGGAGCCAACCTGAAAGGAGAGTTAGATTAGGACTAGATAGGAACAAACACACTCCTCTCTTCGTGTCTTCTTAAACTTTCACATTTCCCACTTCTTCAAAACTTCCAAAGTTGCACATTGTTTTGAATGTTCGGAATTATTCCTTGTTTTATATATAAAGACACACGTACATAAATGACACATAAACTCAAAGAAAGATATATGAAAATACAAGCCTTAAGAATTTGAAAAATAACTGTAAGCTTACAGTGTTGCCAAATTGATGCAATAGGATGGAGGCTTGACTAGAGAGATAGCTTGATCATCATAATTAACTGTTTCCAGCTTGTGGCCGGATCAAGTTGGTAAAATGCCTCCATCTTCCTCCTTTGATTTCTTCCATTCTTCTCCTCTCACTTGAACACTTTCTGTTTTCTACTTTTCCCATCTCTTTCTTGGCCTCCCTTGTGGTCTTTATTTTACATACTTCATTTCCAACATTTTCTTTGGTGTCCTCTCTTTTCCCATCCTCATCACATGTCCATACCATCTCAGTCTTGCTTCCTTTACTATCTCATGTACTCCCTGTACCCCTACTTTTTCCCGGATAACTTCATTCCTAATCTTGTTTCTCCTTGTGAAAGCTAATATGCTCCTCACAAACTTATTCCCATGGCATCCACTTTCCTAGTCTCTCTTACATTCCTTGTACATGTTTCTGCTGCATATGTGACAATAGGTACATAGTACGCCCTGTACAGTACTTCCTTATACTTAAAAGGCATTTCTCTATAGCAGGCTCATTAAATACCTATAGAACAACTCTCCATGCTGTCCTCTTCTCATTAAATCTTCTCTCCTTCCACCTTTTGTCTCATTCACGCTTCCAAGGTATTTTTCGTAGTGTACTTTTCTCAGCTCTACTCAATCCAACCTTATAGCTTTACTAAGCCTTACCCTCTTTCTTTTTATTACCATCACTTCACACTTTGCCATGCTAAATTTCATTCCATTCACTTCCTCATTTCATTCTTGTAGTTGTTCTTGTACTTTATCTTCCTTCTTCTCCCATATGATCAAGTCATCAGCAAGCATAATGGCTTCCATTCTTTCCTCCCAGAGTTTTCCTGCCACTTTGTTCATGACCAGTTTCATTTCCATTACAAATAATAATGATGAAAGGGCACTCCCCTTCTTCACTCCATGTTTTATTTGGAGCCACTCTATCCTTCCACTCTCCGTCTTACACAACTCCTGATATCCTCACACATGCTTTTCACTCTCATTACAACTCCTCTCTCCGTTTTTGAACTCTCCATCGCTTTCCAAACTTTATTTCTATCCACGCTATCACATACCTTCTCCACATCCATAAATACCACTATCAAATCTTTCCTATATTCATATCGTCATACCATCAGCTGTTGCATAGCAAAGATTAAGTCTATTCTAGACCTCATTTCCTTAAATCTGTGCTGTTCCTCTCTCCACCTTCCTTTCATTTTATTTCTTATTCTTTTTTCCTGTATCTTAAATATTTGTATACAGTGGCACATCAGCGTTATCCCCCTATAATTTTTACACTTCTCCCGGTCTTCTTTCTTGAAAATAGGTACTATAACTCACTTTTTCCAGTCTTCCAGTACCTTGTTCTCCTTCCAAATCACTCTCAGCACCCTGTATAACCATTGTACACCTACTTCATCTGCTGCCCTTATCATTTCCACACTCAGTTCGTCCACACCTGGTACTTTCCTTAGTTTCATTTTCTTTAATGCGTCCTCCACTTCTCTCCATGTTGGACCTCTTTGCTCCTCTGTTTCACTCTCAATCCTCTCCTCTTCTGGGTTGAACATTTTCTCAAATTATCTCATCCTTAGTTCCTTTACTTCCTCTCCTGTCTTCATTGTTCTACCTTCTTCGTCTATCATTCTAACTTTTTTTCCCTCCTGTTTTTTACTTTGCTATATAACACCTTCTTACTTCCTTCCATGTCCCGTTCTAGAATTTCCGTTCATTTTTCATCCAATACTTCCTGGCTTCTTGAACAACTCGCTTTGCTCTTTTCTTCTTCTCCCTATATTCTTCCTCTGTTTCCTCATTCCTATTCTCAAAACTCCTTTTTAATGCTTTATTCTTCTCCTTCACTGCTTCCTTCATCCTGTCGGTCCACCAGGGTGTCTCCTTCCACTTCCTTTTATTACTTGTCCTCCCACATACCTCCTCTTCAGCTCCCACCAGACTATTCTTAAACCTTTCCCATTCAACCTCTACACTTTACATCTCATCCTTGGGTATTAAGCTTCTTGCCTTTCTTAGGGACGGTTCTCTTTCCTCTTAATTTTTTATCCTCCACACCCGTATTCTTCTTTCTTGTTTTACTATCTTTCTCCTACATTCCCATCCCTTTATGTCTGCCACCAACAACCTGTAGTCACTGTAGAAGCACACACTTGGGTTCACCTTGATGTTTAAGGTCTGCCTTTTCATTTCTTCATCCATGATAAAGTAGTCTATCACCGACTTTTGCTCCCCATCCCAACTGTATCTAGTGGTCTTATGGCTTTCTCTTTACTTCTTATACCAGTTGTTTGCCACTTTCATTTTATTTCTTGCACATAACTCCAACAACCTTCTACCCTCTGCATTTCTCTCTCCCCATTCTTCTTTCACTAACACCTG
>CABFWB010004424.1:0-17720 GCA_902151455.1 Timema bartmani
ATTCACTTCTATCTCACCTACTCATTCAAGATTCTTTTTTTTTATTTTTTGAATCCCTGTAATCCAGGAAGGGATTACAAAACTAATTTAACACGCTGCATATACATTTACGTGGGACATTGTGTACAGATACAATCAAGGTACTTGTGAAGAGATCACGCCCTTCAATTACACTCCATTCCCCTTCATTAGTACCTCGACACCTTTGGAATCTCAACTGAAAATCTACCTCACACGAACCAACATTACATTCTCCGCGCTATGGCTTTCCCTTAGCACCTTCACGTAATTGGCACTGAGAGGATAAATCGCAGCCGAATGAGTGGTTATATGGCCACCCACATCAGTATGATAGTGTTTGTTAATTTATGTGGAAAATATACATTTGACACGTATATCTTGGTAAATTACCCAGGCTCTAATCTTTGGCGATGAACTATTGAGGCAAAGGATGATTAAACAAATAGAAGCCCCTACAAGTTTTGCTATCATAGTGTATATTTTTAGCACGAACACGGAGCTGTTATTTTGTATCAACACTCTAAGGATCCCAATACCAACGTCGAGACTGTAATTTACTTGGAATCATATACAATTTTACCAGTAGTGCTCAGGTAGTATGGAACCAACTTGACCTTTGACCCCACGAACACATATTTGCGCTGCCAGGTTGAAACACTTCCCCCCTTCAGATGTCACTGACACTTTTGATATTGTTCAATCCTGTTCATTTGATTTTTTACGGGGGAGTGTGCCCAATTGTTTTTTATTTTATATGTGTGCCCCAGGTGTTTTTTTATTTTTAGTGAGTCCCCACTTTTTCGAATCTCTGGGAGGATATTGGTGCGGTTTTATTTCGGGGGGTGTGCCCCATTGGATTGAATCCCTGTGAGGATGTTGGTTTATTTTTGTTTTGAATCCGCCGATGTCGTGTAGATTGTGTCAGAGTGCCTCTCACTTTGGGAGTTGAGAATGGAGACCAGGTCGGCCCCCACCCTCTCTTTTCATCCCTTCATAGAGAATCTCTCCTACGCCCCTTCAAACGTTCACCCCGTGACGCACAGTCATTTCCCACCTGAGCTTAATGACCTTTCTCTCTCCTCATCCTTATCACCCCGAGGAGCTGGTACCGTTGACTGTACGCTGAGCAAGTACATTCAGTTCAACGTGCCAAATAAATTTTGTTTTTGTATTGCCCCACCCAGAACCCAGGGTTCACACCAAATAAGGTGGTTTCTACTGAGCGTGCATTGCCCTTGGAGTCTAAAATAAAAATATTCAATTTTTGCGATTAAGGTTCGCGCCAAATAAGCTAATTATTTTCGTATTGATCGTGTCACAAAATTCAGTCAAAGAGCCCAACACTACACATTTAGCTTTTATTTCGGCGGGTATGGATAACGATCTCTTGCGTTAGCCCAAGCCCAAACAGCTACTACCCATCCGTGTCGTTGAACATACCCACCCCATTGCTTTCAGTAATAGTGATTCTGTGTAACACCTGTGGACATGGGCTTTTGGTCAAATTAGTATAATATTGCAGCAGTAGAAACGTTTAGTTTAATAGGAAATTAGAAATTAGCCTAAACGTATTTATCAAAGAAACGTTTTATTTAATTTTGTTATAAAATATACTGTACTCACTTGCCTGGTGATATTTTCATTGTATGCATTTATAAAAACCAAATAATACCCAATGTTGAGGGAAAATGTGTTGGAAATGTTAGGGAAAAAACCCTTTGAGGGTCTTTAATGCAAAATATTTTAAGGTGTACAGCTTCTAAATAATAATTTATTACATTGTTTTATGATTACTTGACCTTTTAGGAATTGAAAATATATCAAAATAATTAATGTAATATAGTTAAAAATAGGTGGTTGAGATTAGGGATGAAATAAACTATTCTTTATTCAAAATTGAAAGTGTACAGATTCTAAAAATAGTTTTATTCTATTGTTTTATAATAACTTGATTTCATTTTAAGGAAATATTTGTATCACTAATCACTATTATTTATTTAAAATCAATAATTTTAAGTTTAGCCTAAGTGTTTGCTAATTAATTTTGCCCCCTTTCCCCACTCCGTCTTTGTCTACAGTAGTATTTTGGTAGGAAGAACTGCATTAAATGGTTATAAAAGCTATAAATCTACTTTCATATATTCATACGTCAAGTCTTGAGGACTTTAGCTGTTACTTTTGCTCTAAATATAACAATATAATAGTACAATGCTATCAATGTTGTTAAAATAAAAGTTTGCATTTTCTAAAATGTCCTACTCTATGTTGGATTGGACCAAAGTTACATTGATGTGTAGCCTGCCACCCATTTAGAACCAACTTATTTATTAATACCATTCAAAGGCGTATAACCCGAACGGGTAGTAAGACGCGATGCTTAGAATTTAATAAAAACATTCAAAGAAGAAATAGTGTTAGTTAATTCATTTAGACCTATAGATTTAGTCACCGAACAATTAGAAGAGTTTAAAAGTAAGTATATATTGTATTTCTTACTCAACTACGACACTATAATGTGTGTTTGTTACAATAATAGTGTATTAGTGATAGATTAATAAGGTGTCCTGGTGTGTCGGTGCATCGCCTTACCTCTTAGTGGTAGTGACACGGACAACAGTATACTGGACGGCAAGGCAGTCTCTATAGTATGGATACTGTTTGTAACAATAGTACAAGCACACTCAGGGTAAGACTGAGCAATGGTTGTACTTGTGGTATACTGGCTAAAATGTGCCTACACCGATCGGCACAGCATTCTTACTGTAAGCAGCGAATACTGTCATGGGTCCGGGTACGATCAAGGCTAGTAGCCAGATATACTCTATTTAAAATTACTACAAGAAACTGTGAAAGAATAGCCTCGGATGACCAAAACTGAGGTTGAAGCTGAAGAGCCCATAGGTTGACAAATTGGTGAGAATATGAACTATTGGAACGTAGAATGTTAGAGGAGTATGGGGTAGAGAGAATGAACCGTTATGGGAAATGATTGGAAGAAAAATTGATATTCTGTGTGTATGTGAAACCAAATGGAAAGGAAAATATGGTTTGATGACAAGTGATGGTAGCCTGGCACTATGGTCAAGTCTGGATGAATGGGTAAGGTGAATTCAGGGAGTAGGTTTAATCATAATCCCAACAGCTAAGCTGTTAGTGAGAAGGTATGATTTGGTGTCAACTAAACTTCTGTAGTGGGCTAACCAGTCAAGCCCGTACGACCTAAAACAAACTACCAAGAACAACCTCTCTCGGTGTAAAATGGATATGGACTTCTAAATATGTACTTATTTTTGCACATGTGTTTGTTACATACCACGCCTCGACGACTTTGCTGAACGAGAATGGCTCCATCTGACGGCTCTAAGGCACTAGACCGTTCCAAGCTATCAATTCGACTGACTGAGATCTTGTATAGCGCGCCTTCTCGCGGTTCTGGTATACGTGCCGATTAGAACGTCATGGGACGTCATTCCCCCTTCTCCTCTCCTAAATGGTTCGCCTAACTCAGCCGCTATAAAACGCCATGGTTCGCGGCGCAAGAGCACAATATTACATCAACCAACCCAGGATTCTACACGCTGCGTGTGCCTACGTTCAACACTTAATCTTTGCACAACGGTGGACACGACGATGGTGCCGGTGGACTGGCCTGACCGGTGGAAATAGCCTGCCGTAACGTTATAATTTAATGTTGATAGGGAGTAGGTGGCTACTATAGCCTTGTTGTAGGTCTTAGAAATTGTCTACTCATACAGGAAGGTATTTGTAGCTCTCATAAGCTTATTTGAGCTTATTTTAGGTAAGGTAATTTTAGCTTTCATGACACTCTGTGCTTGCCATAGGTTAAGTTTCACGTCACCCCATATGCTTGGCCCATTAGACCATCATTTTAGATAAAGTGTGTATCACACCAAGGCCTGAATGACCATGTTGAAGTCTGCAGGGCCTCCAGGCGTGAAAGGGCCTGTTTAGGATGTTCCAGGCCTGATGGCATGCCTCATTAGGCATTGATCGACTTTCCTAGAGAGGATGGATTGAGTACGAAGTTGTTTTTTGAGCTATACATTTGTATTTGTATTGTATGTATTTTGTAAAGCTCTTCTTAATAAAATTGGAGATTAGATATAACCTTATTAAAAAATAAAGTAATCTTTGAATAGGTCACAACAGATTTTTAAACTTTCAGCTCTGCCATTTCTATAAGAAATACCGCAGTTAATAATATAATAGTCAGCACCCTTAATTATCTTAACTCAACTATAGGGAAAAATACCCATAGATAACAGCCCTAAGATCAATGGTCCACCCCTTAGCGAAGCGAGATAATACAATTCTAACATTATACATTCTCTGATTTATATTAAATAGAATGCAAATAAAAGTACAATACATGAAAATCCTGCAATACAAAATTACAAAACACAAAAAAATGTTTAAATATATCTCTTATGAAGTATTATGTCATTGTACACTAATTATAATACTGTATTCAAGTTCCTCGGGGTCTATTTAGTGGGAAATAAGGTGTAATATACAATAGTTAATTAATAATGGGTCTTATTTCAAAAATAGGGGTCATATTTAAAAATGACCGCCATTGGTGAACCGGGTGAGAACCGAGGTGGCTCCCGTCCTTAAAATCAACGTATGGGTATGTAGTACATGTGACAAAAAAATTGTTCTTTTAAACCAAAATGCACAATTGATCTACATTTCCCTCGGACTATAGAGAGTGTTGTGTATGCTCCCTCACAATTGTTACATTTACATGACATATTCACTTAAAAACAAGTTACGGTGCACAGCACTGACTTTATTCCACCTTTATCTTAAAATAGACATTTACTAAAAACTCGTTTGCTTTGTGGAACAAAATAATAGCTAATAGGTATGGATACATTATTGTAGAAACATTACACCAAATATCATAAATGAAATAATATACACTTTTACTTAATCTTTGGCACAAGCAACTATGAACATTGTTAGAGAAAAATTAAGAAAAGAGAAATATCTTTGTCCACCAAAGAGCATAAGAATCAAATTTATTTTCAGATCTGAATTAAAAAGTTTATATATTTGCTTATAGCTAAGAAATTATTGGTTTTATAAAAATATATTTCAAATAATAGATTTTATCTTTGATAGCTCTACAACTTTACAATGATAAGTTATATCGTATCTCCAATAGTTGAAGAGAAATTATGAGAAATGGAAAATCTCCCTAAGTAAAGAACCATCAAAGCCATTTTCATGGGAAAATGAGAACTGTCATTTTCTTTATAATGATAAACAGTGTCTAGCTTTAAAATTTAATCTAAATCGTCATAGCAAATCTTGAGAAAATATATTTTTTTCTCTTCTTGTCCTACAGTAAACTACCCTTAAATTTAGAGTTAGATATCTTATTCCAAAACCATCTCTGGGGGACCTTATGGACCCAAAATACCAAGCTATAGCCAAATCAGTAAAATAGTTTCGACTCTAGCCAGAGGTACAGACAGAAGGCATTGCGAAAACCACTTTTTTTTTCTTTTTCAGGGGGTCATGAAAAGTCGACATTTTTCAAAATTTCGAATTCGATTATTTTGACTATCACAATACTTCTTCATCTCGGAGAAAGAAAGTAAAACGACTGCAGCGTATGAACACTTTTGTTACTGACAAAAATAAATAAACGGTTAAGTTCACCTCTGGCGAGAGGAAAAACCACAATTCAAATAGTGATCGTCACTTGTGGCTACAATCCATCAGAAACTTATTTTACTCGCAAACAAATGCATCTTATGTTAACGATGAACTATTAATATGTTTCCTTCTCTCGTTGTTAACAGCCTTTAGCTTATCCACAGTACAACTGTTCCTTACCGATGCTGCCCGTTGCTGTCTTTAAAACGCCTAGGTGACCTGGTGGTCTAGGGGTAAGGTGTTGGACTTCTGTGCTGGGGGTCCGGGGTTAAATCCTCAGTCCCGGCACAGATTCATCTGATTTCAAAACCCTTACTTCACCTCTGATAAGACGTGTATTAACCACAGCTTGTGAATGTGTGGAATGCCAGGACTCCACTGTGGTTCGGATTCCACGTTAAACTGTAGGTCCTCCATTTCATCTTACAATCACCCTACCATTACACATTAGCGTAAGTACGTATAAACCGAACGGGTAGTAAGACGCGGTGCTAATAATAATAATAATAATAATAATAATAATAATAATAAATAATAATAATAATAATTTAAAACGCGTACATTGTCTCACACCCATGCAAAGAAATAACTACTGACACGGCGTCCACCAACTGCTGCAAATTGTTCCTCGTGATCCGCTCTGGCGGGACCAACAGCAACTAACTCTATTCTTACATTTAGAGTATTAGCAACATAATATATTCAGTAACCACGCCTATTTTTTAGGGTGCTCTTAAACATCACACATTTGTCCTCGACATATGTAATGCAGCGCGGCTTAGAATTAGATAATAGGATGACTTTGGAAGGATGAAGTATTTTGTCATAAACAATTAAAATAACACTTTTATTCTGCCCAATACTCAAGTTCATATAATTTCTTTTACACGTTGCTTTAAAATTGTTATTTGAAGTCATGTCATTCATAATAATTATTGTATTTCGTCTAGGTATATCCAATTTAATTATATATAATAAAGAGTGACCAAAATAAAGCCTTAATAAAAAAGATAAATATTTACCCCATCTGCAATGATGGTTTAATGTTTCCTTCCAGCAAATTTGTCATTTGTAGGTTGTTACCCCTCCCAGTCTTTGAATATAAATTTAATTTCTAGGACATTATTTTTCCTACTACGCATTGTTAGTTCTTACCATTATCTCAATATGTAATCTTATAAAGATGCAACTCTTCACACTAAAAGGTTCCAAACTAGTTGAAAAATAAATATATCTTTTATTAGTTCACTTTTTTCAAAGTTCTGGTAATCAAGGGGCAAAATTGATTGAAAGGTCTAAAGACTCTTAATTAATGTTTTAAATTTTTTGTGTGAACTTTATACATTCAACAAAGTAATAAAACTGCTTGTAATAATAATAGTAGCTCAAGGAAACAAAATGTTTTCTCAAATAATTAATTTCTTTTACTTTCCCATCGGGTACTCATTGTACTCGCATGTTCATCCTTTTAATTGTAGATTTCAGAGATTAATTTCAAAAGACGTACCAACTACTGAAGTGTACTTGAAGCTTAACATCTACCCTGTCTGCATTGTTTAATATTTCCCTCGATGAATACTCAGGGATTTTTGATCAACATATTCTAGGGATTTCCTAAATTATAGTAACATGTTCTTATTAGTTTTTTATTGTCAAACATTACATAAACATTATGCAATGGACACAGGAAATAATATTAAGGGTGACCAACCAATTGTTGAAAGGTTTAGGGTTTGCAACATGGGTTTAGAGCAACATTCAAATTATGCGATTGACAAAAAGCAATAATATTTAGATCCGTCATAGTAACAAAGCCACAACGTCTCCTTTGTAGAAATTGTACACAGCACATGTCAAGTCTCACAGGTAAGACTCTTCGATTCCCTCGTAGAATAGTATTTCTATAGCTCTTATCATGTGGTAAGTAGAATCACATAATTCAATATATACCTCAGTTTTAGCTTCTGTGGTGCTGACTGACAGCTCACAGCTGATTTCTGACGGCTTTGAAAAGCTACCAGACCAAATTATGCATCCCTACGCCGAACCATATGATCTGNTATGTATCCCTACGCCGAACCATATGATCTGCAAAAAACATATCTTTAGCAGTTGTCACTTCTGACAGTCAAAATTTAGGCATATACCTAACTGTTGACCGTCAGAAGTCAGCTGTGAACTGTCAGTCAGCACCAAAGAAGCCACGGGGCTACTGTAGCTTCGCTCCCGTGGTACACCTCTGACGTAGTAACTACTTGGTAAATTACATGTCTATCGTTCACAGCCACACTGTGAATATTTTCACTGGTCATATAGGTAAGATCCACGAACACTAAATTAATAGAGCCTGTTCTAATCGTGACGGGCGTTAAGATGTGGAGGATGGTTTTCTTTCTTGTCTGCTGCTGTAAGCTAAACGTGTTGGGTGACTTGCTGGGCCCGACATGGTAAACACGCTATTAGCCGTCTCCCGACGTCTTTAACTTGTCCACTGGGTATCTAAGTGATGCTACCCGCTGCTGTAAAAACTTGTCCACATAGTATTTTCGATCGATGACAAGCTCACACAACTGTTGTTAACTGCATTACGGAGTACTTTTTATCGGTGACTAGATCACACAACTATTGCTTCTTGCCCGATGATGCCCATTGCTACTGCTGCCATCTGCTAAACACGCTCAAAGTTCACAATGATAGGAGTACCTAGTCTTATTCCAGCGCATGTAAATAACAGTTTCTTGTTGTTAGATCCCACATGCCTTAATCTGTTAGAGTTCTAAAACGACAAAATAAAATCACACAAAGCTCGCTATCTAGATAAAATATTATACGTCTCCCGGACTTGGTTTTAAAAGCCTTTAACCTATCCACGGCATAATTTTGATTGATGGCTAGAGCGCAAAACTTTACCACCAGCACGGCGTCCACAATATTTACCAGCTGCTGTAGCTTGTCCATCGTAATCCACTCTACAAATGCTTATAAATACAGTCTACCATGCGACACCCCTAAATATTCACCCCCACCCCCATAATTACCATCAATAATCCTGTAGCGTGGTCTATTCCTTTCTCAACGTGTCAAACTATTTGCGTCCCAAAATAAATTCTGGTATTATAACCCTTATCCTATTCCTGTCTTGAAATGTCACGCCACCAATCAGGTGCCAGGCATGTCATCACCAGTAGCCTATTCTTGTATTAACATGTCAAGCCTGCATTCTTGCATCAGGTGTGAGTCCATAAATAGATTTTTTGTCATTGCAGGTTGCGACATTGATAGTAATATATTACTATGTCATCAGGGTTGCGGCCTTCTGTGTAGGGGAACGACCAGATCTCTCTTAGTCTATGTGTAACTTCCAGTGAGAGAGGACCCCAGGCACGCTTTCCAGGGGCCGAGGCCATCAACCGATGAAATGGGACAGCGGTGGATTCAAAACAAAAAACACCAACTCCTAGGCATTTGGTCAAACGGTCCACGCTACCCCACACCAAAATCCTCCCGTGGATTTGAACTAATTATTAGACACCCATAAAAAATAAAAAATAATGGGCACACATAAAATATAAAAATAATGGGCCAACATAAAAAATAAAAAAACAATGGGGGCACATACAAAATAAAAAACAACAGGGAAACTTCAAAAATAAAAATAATGGGCACACAAAAATAATAAAAAACAATGGAACACATAAAAATAAAAACAATGGAGACACATAAAAAAAAACAATGGGGCACAATCCCTCCATAAAAATCAAATGGGCAGAACTGAACACGATTAAATAATGTTCAGGATTGAACAGGATCAAAAGGGTCAATTACTTCTGGTGGTGTTTTGACCCAGCAGTGGGCGAACATATATTGCGCAGTTATGTGTTCATGGGGTCAAAGGTCAAGTTGGTTCCATACTATCAGAGCACTACTTTTACCTCTGTAAAGCAACGGCAACTGTTTTTACTGTAGACTGTTCCCCAATCATACTGCTGGATATTTCTCGCGTAGTCTTTTAATTTTCAGCCATTACTTTTTTAAACTTAGTCAAACAGCAACTATTATTTTCTGAGTTTCAGTAGCTTAAAATTGTTTACTTTTTATTTAGATCAAGTATGTTTGTTTATTATTCGTGACAAAATAGAAATAGAGTACAAAAAATGTTATGTCAGTAGAGTCTAATCAATTTAATTTGACACCTTTACTTGATTTACAGATACAACTGTACTAGTTCTTCAAGAAAATGTAAGTATACTTCGATTGAATAACTTTAATTTAACTTTTGAATGATCTAAAAAATAAGACAATAAGTTTAAATAAACTATGTTAGCAGCCTTTACAAAAGATCTGCCAATTTCAAAGGTCTAATTGGCTAAATTAAACGGTACGTCACAATCGCACGAATTTTCCCATGTTGTGTATTAAAGCTTCAAAGAAAATGTTAAAAAATAGATTTTTAGTAAACTACCCTTAAATAAGTTTTACTCATGAAAACAAACATACCATCTTGTTAATCACAATAATCACTTTATATATAAATCTTAAACCAAACTGTTCACACATATTCTAAAATATTCAAATTTTCCAAAAATAAATTATTTGTAAGCTACCCTAAAATTAATTATTTGTAAAACTAAAAAAATATTCTTATTTATAACGAAAAACTATTTACAAATTACCATTTTAAATTCAATCTTCAAAGTCAATTTCCAAAACATTCAAATTCTCTATATTTTATTGTAAGTAAACTACATTTAAATGAATTTATTTAAGATAAATAAAGATTAATTATTATTGAAATGTAGAATAGTCTCCCGATACCAATTTTTAAACAAATCACTAAAGCCATTTTTTAAAATATTCAAATAAAAAACATTCATTAGTTATCTACCCATAAAAAAATTTCCACTCAAAACAAGTATACAGCTTTATATGTCATGTTTATGTCAAACACTCTCCGGTTATACTTTTAAGCAAATTTGTTATAGCCAAATTTAAAACAATACCAGTTTTCAAAAATTCCTGCTCAGTAAAATACCATTTATCCAATTTTTACCCAAAACAAAGTGTACAGGGCTATTTGTCATGTCAAACACACCCAAAATACTCATTTGGAACCAAATCATTTGGGCCATTTTTATAACATTTCCTCTTTTTGAAAAATCAGCTATCAGTAAACTACCTATAAATGAGTTTTTACCCCCAAAATAAGTAAACAGTGCTTTTTTTTGTGTGCTAAACACTCCCAAGATACCCTTTTGGGAGCAAATCGCTAGAGCCATTTGTAAAATATTTCAAGTTTTTTAAAAATCTGTCATCATTAAACTACCCATAAATGAGTTTTTATCGCCAAAACAAGTATACACTGTTAATTATCTTTTTAAACAAGCCCAAAATAATCATTTAGAACCAAATAATTAGAGATATTTGTAAAATATTTGATGTTTTTGAAAAATCTGTCATCAGTAATCTATCCATAAATGAGTTTTTATCCCCAAAACAAGTATACACTCTTATTTGACATGTAAAATACTCCCAACATACCAATTTAGATCCAAATCGTTGGAGCCATTTGTAAAATATTTCAAGTTTTTGAAAAATCAGTCATCAGTAAACTACCCTTCAACGAAATTTTGCCCAAATACCAATTAAATTATATAGCGCTATTTATCATGTCACACAAATCCTAGAGATGTAATTTAAAGAAAATCTTTAGAGACATTTTCGAAAAATTTGGAACTAAAAAAAATGCTCTCGGTAAGCTACCCTTAATTGAAGGGCTAGGGTAAAAAAAACCCCAACTATTTTGTGGTATATCCCTATAACATCTAAATATCATGTTTAAACAAAATCCGCCAAATCATCTTGGATTCGTGGCCAGGGACAGACTGACAGACAGACAGACATGGGGACAAACAGAATGGTAAAATCCACTTTTTTGGATTCATCTTTATATAAAACGTAAACATTTGTCATTATCTCAAGATCATCTTTTTTCACGATCACAATACCTTCTCTAGGTATGAGAAAGTAAAAACGCTTCTTATTATCAAAGCTCATTTTCCAAATTACCTTCTTAAGAAGTTTATCAATATACCCGTTTAAATCAATTGACACTTTTTTAATCAGGTGTACTTGAAAAGCGTTAGTACCAAATGAACTGACACAATTTTCCCCAAGGTTTTCCCCTACTTAACAAGCAATGTCTAGCCAGTTGATTGCCAATCACCCGTACTTCTTAGTAGCAAAATAATTATAATAACCGCAACCTTAAGATTGATCTCAAAATGTTAGTCAATATTTTCTCATCCGCATACCTCACATCAACGGACTCATTTGCATCAAAGCCCCATATCATTTTGTGTTATGAACAGCTAGCGATATTTTTTTTACCATGGGAATTGATCCAGATTTTGGTGGCGTTCCTGGAGAAATGACGACGTAACTATTATTTTTAGCGATCGTAATTTTTAAAGACATACGTGATTAATTTGAATCGGTTTATCATGAAACGATCATCCATTGATGTAAAGGTAATTAGTGTTTAATGGGAGCTAATAATTTACTGGTCGTTATAAACTGATCGTTATGTATATCCTTGCTTGGCAGGTTTTTTCCCCACTGCTGTTATAAGACCTTGCGACATATTTTTCGTTATTTTGAAGTTGTCCGTCCCTGGTGGCTGATTGGTCAAGGAGGTTGGCCATTGAGTCAATATAGGTGGTGCATAAGATGGTTGAATATCCATGTATGGGCGTTGGTTTTTTTATTTTTTCAAGGGAGGTGTTTTAGTTGTTGCACGTTCATATTCAGACGAAAACTCCTTAAAATTGGGTTTGTCTGCGGATTGAATACAAAGCTCTTTCCTATATTATCAAATCGTTAAGTAGGGCATTAATTCTATTCGGAACAGCTTAGCCTACCAGTGATGTAAATAATTCTATCACCCCGCTTAAGTGGATGAATGGTCTAAGGCGTCATTCTGGTGTTAGACTGGCTTGCCGATGAAGGGGAGACCGGGGTTCAAATCCCGGTCGGCTCTACTGAGGGTTATTTTCCCTAAATGATTTACCACTATCCCTCCACGAAAATTCGGGTAGATTACCTCTAAAATGCTTCCTTCCTTATTCCTACCTCATTAGACTAATTATCATATATGTGTATAACCTGAACAATTAAGGAGACGCGATGATAAAAAATTATTATTTAACTTAAATACTCTTTTGTCTGACATAAATACTCTGGTGGAAAGCTTAAGCTACCCCTGCACGTACTAATGATGTTAATTATTATATTTAACATATTCTCTCGTTTAGCGTGTTTATTTTTGCTGGAAAGCTCAAGATACTCTTTATTTTTTTCTGGAAAGCCCAACCTACCCTTGCACCTACTAGTGATTAGCTGACAAGTCCCCTCAGATATTATTTCTGACACATCCACACCAACAAGATTATGTGGACATTAATTAATTTTACACGTACGGAGTGTACATAAAAACAATGTTACTTTTGATTGCGTTCCAAATGTCGGTGTTTCAGAAGTTACCGCCTCGCGCTACAGACTGAACAAGCGGTCTGGTCGGTGAATGCTAATGCCTCCATTGTCCTCTCCTCTTGTTTATTCTAATAATCCGACCATCCCACTTACGTCTTTGAAAGAGGGCGAACGATATTCCAAGAGTCCCCCAGCGAGGAGTAGGAAGCGGTTGGCATTCTATCAAAGATATAAGATTACAAATTATTCCCTGTCAATTTCATAATGACGTTAACGAATTTTTAGTTGGGCTTGTCTGGCGGAGGGATCCGGTTATGCAACGGTTGACACATTGCCGGCGTAGGTCGGGGAAATACCAAGACGCTACTGGTCTCAAGAATACGAGAGTTTAGGTGAAATAGATTTTGTATTTAATTGTATATATATATATATAATTAAGATTGCGTGGTCTAATTAGATTAATTGAATCAATAAATAACTCAGTAAGTACTCGAACCGGCGGGCACGCGAAATAAATGTAAAGCCCATTTTATTTAGCTTACCCGTGACATAGAGGTCAGGGTTCGAGTCTTGGCTGAGTGTATTGAAGGTATTTTTCCTTATTGTTTTCCCGCTTTCCCTCCTCTTAAATGGGGATACATTTACTCTAAATTCAACCTTATTAATCACATCCTAATTATTTTGTGAAATATAATGCGTAAAGATGAGCTGTTACCACCCAAAGCTAATATATATATATATATATCATGGAGAGATTAAATTGGCTTGATATTTTTTTTAAACGTTCAATATTGGAGATATTAACGGTCTAATATACGAGTTAAGGAAAAGGAAGGTGGTGTATAGGAAGGGAACCCCCATTAGTGTAGAAAAACGAAAAAAATCGTAGTGACAAATCAATAGTGTCAAAAAACAACACATTTAATTTAATAAGCTGGGTTTCAAACCTCGACTTCTCCTTCACAGTGAGTCTAGTCTACTGTGAACATGATGACTTAAACGTCGTAGCCACCAGTGTAAGTAAATATCTGAAAATGTTCTTCCACAAACGTTGGACTATATTAATTCATGATATTTATTGCCAGCTTGTTTCTTAAGATAAAAAGACTAGCGAGAAATCCCAGTGTTAATGTACAGTACATTTCTACTTTGGTAAATAATACAAATAAGCTGAATTCTTCCGAAATCCGTCTTTTCGGATTTTGTTGTTGTTGTTGTTGTAAACGTTCAATATTGGAGATATTAACGGTCTAATATACGAGTTAAGGAAAAGGAAGGTGGTGTATAGGAAGGGAACCCCCATTAGTGTAGAAAAACGAAAAAAATCGTAGTGACAAATCAATAGTGTCAAAAAACAACACATTTAATTTAATAAGCTGGGTTTCAAACCTCGACTTCTCCTTCACAGTGAGTCTAGTCTACTGTGAACATGATGACTTAAACGTCGTAGCCACCAGTGTAAGTAAATATCTGAAAATGTTCTTCCACAAACGTTGGACTATATTAATTCATGATATTTATTGCCAGCTTGTTTCTTAAGATAAAAAGACTAGCGAGAAATCCCAGTGTTAATGTACAGTACATTTCTACTTTGGTAAATAATACAAATAAGCTGAATTCTTCCGAAATCCGTCTTTTCGGATTTTGTTGTTGTTGTTGTTGTTGTTGTTGTTGTTGTAAAAGCAGTACTTTCAAATGTTACTCTTAAGACCACAGTGTAGTTGAAGGCGCTATTAATTTCACTGCTAGACCACACATTAAGCTTCTCTGTCTTTCCTAGTAATGTGTATATATATATATACATCTCAGCGGGATGACGTCACAGTACAGTAAACTATTTTTAGCTTAGCAAATTATTTTTTGATTGTGTGTTTTTTAAGGTTTTGTTTTATTTCAAGTTCTCAAGTGTTGTCCTAGGGTAAGGGTAAGTTAGTTTTTAAGTCAGGCTGAGATAATAGTCCTGTGTTTAAAGTATGCTACTATTACTAATAGCAGTTATGTTACCATCAGGGCAGCCTACGTGCTAAGTTGCTTGACTTTAACAGTCAGGACTCAACGCACAGGATGTTGGGAGGGGAGTCTCCTATTAGTCTTGTCATCCTCTCTATAGCCTAATATTGATTAGTTTTAAAAAATGTAGATTTATTTTATTTGTGCTTTAGGATAAGGATGTCTTAAGTACCTAATAAATATTATTTTTTGTGCACCACATCTTGCTACCCGTCTAGACTATCAGATAATTTAAAATAAAGTGGTAAGGATGAGGAAGGTACAATTTTGGAGTATTCACATTTGCGTGGAGCTAAAGTGGGATTCGAACCTTTAATTTTCTGTCATTACAAAAATCATACTAAATATTTATATTTACTTATAGCTCCAAAACTATTGGTTTTATAAAAATATGTTTCAATTAAAAGATTTTTGTTTTTAATATTACTACCACTATACAATGCTCTACTTTCGTATCTCAAATAATTGTAGAGATATGATAAAAAAAATTGCATTTTTCTGCTATTGTAAAGTATCCTCAAAGAAATTGTCATGGGAAAATGAAAGCTTACATTTTATTTTATAAGTTAAACAATTCCTATATACAAAATTTGACCAACATTTTTAGAGCAGGTTTCGGGAGAATACTTTTTCCTCTTTCTGCTCTTCAGTAAACTACCCTTAATTTTAGAGTTAGATATCTAATTCAAAAAATTCCTCGGGTGAACTCTGTGAAAATCATAGATACCAATATTTAACCCGACCAATTGAATGGCTTCGACTGTAGGTCGAGATACAAACACACATACATACAGACAGACAGACAGACAGACAGACAGAATACATCGCTAAAACAGCTCTTTCAGTTTCACGGGGTCATGAAACGATGACATTTATGAAACTATCGATTTTTTTAGGATTAAAATACTTCTATCTTCAAGGTATTGAGATTAAGTAAAAACATGCTTGATTGGATTAAGTCGAGGAGAATTTCGAGGTAGGTAATGGCTCCTCCCACCACCACCACCCTATATTTTGGACATCCTTAGAGCGCATGTCAGATCACATTTCTAGTGTTACGGCCGTCAAAAACTCGACGTAGAAAGAGAGAATCAAGATTGTTGCCTATCAACTATTGCAACAACAAACAACAAAAATCTTCCATTAAAATTATACGGTTAGATTAGAATGGTAGATAAAGTCCCCCGTTTTGTAACCAGCTGTGTTCTTGTAAACTTCTTAATTAATCACCACGACCTGTAAAACGTTGTATGCTACGTGCCGTTCGCGCTCAAAGAGCCATTTTCATTAAGATTGATCTCAACATTGTGTTGGAAAACAGGACGTTTTCAGAATGACAAAAACGCCGCGGGCAGAATATGAATGAATAGATTCAATACTTAAAAATCCTCTACTTCGTTCTAAAGAAGAAATAATTCTTTTGTTTTGCTGTGGTTTAATTGCAGCCACTGGCGAGTGAAGAAGGTTACATAATGATGAGGTACATACCCTGTACTCATCACAATACATTGTTAGGATAATCAGGTCTCACAGATTACGATGGGCAGGAAATGCTGCATGAATGGGAGATTATAGAGCCTTGTTCGGAGTACTGACTGGTTAACACCTAATGGGAATTGACCATTGGGAAGATATAGACACAGATAGGAGGATAACAATAGAATGGGCCTGAAAAAGATAGAGTGTAATGAGGTGGACTGGATAGAACTTGCTCAAAATAGCGATAGGTGGCGTACTTTTATATAAGTGCGGCAGTGAACTTTCGAATTCCTAATGCCATAAAGTAAGGAAGTAAGTAGTTATTCTATATTCACATCTAGTTAGGTAAATCTATCATTCCAGTCTAATTTTAAAAAAACGTGCCCTGTAACTTACTAGCCATTCGGGACAGCTGCAAATATACACCATTAGGGAAGATTGAATTCAGGGGAAGCGTACCCCCAACAACGTGGAGGGAGAGTGTGAAACCATTTATGAAAAACTACCCTAAGTACACCCAACTAACATTTGAACCCTGATCTACCTGTCAACTTCAGTCCAGTCTACTGTGAGAGGGATGGCTTGGATCAAGGGTTCTTAACCTTTAACTAGTGAGGTGAAGTTTACAATCACAAGTGGTGAGGTGGGGTCTAGGGGACCCCAGACTTAATTCCTTTGTTATATACGCCCAAATTTTTTTATAGGTCATTAACCTTTTAATACGTGTTCTTGCAACCCAATACCATAAGAAACTGGTTAAATTTAAAATAATAATATAAAATTAATAATAAATAATTGACACTAATAAATTTACTTTATATTTAATCTTTCTTCTACAATTTATTTAGTAACAATTGCCAAAACATGAATTATAAAATAATAAATGAATTTTGTGTCAGCTTACTATACCCATGAAAAAGGAAATTATGAATAAAATAGATTAGATTAATATTTTATGAAATATGCTCAATGACATCCAAGCAATAAATTTTTACGAAAGGCAAATTGAGGTTCCTCACAATTTTCTTTTTTTT
>CABFWB010004424.1:17785-59572 GCA_902151455.1 Timema bartmani
CTATGGCTACTTTGGTAGTTTGGTGAGGCTTATGACTCCTTTGACGGTTTGGGGAAGCCTATGGATCCTTTGGTAGTTTGGTAAAGCCTATGGATCCTTTGACAGTTTGGTAAAGCCTGTGGACAGCCAGGTGAAGCCTATGTACACCTTTGACAGTTAGTCTGGTGAAGTCTATGGAGCTTTTCTCGGAATAATGTTTTTAAATGCATAAAATACATAATAAAGGAAACCAATCATATTTAAATACAATTATTAAAATATATTAATACAACAAATTTGCTATGTAGTATTATATGTGATTCCTTACTAACCCACTAACAACAAAACAATACACTTAAAATTTAGGAAAGTTAAAATTAAATTTTATATTTTAAAGACGTGTCAGTGTGAAGGCTGTTATTGTAACCAGTTCACGGACCCCTAGAAATCTATCCACATAGGTTTTGGTCTTGGCTTTGAAGGTACCAAAGCAAGTTTGGAATAATTTTGAATATAAAATTTTTTTTATTGAAATTACTCTCTTGATTAGCAAATTTTTTCTAAATAATAAAACATTGTTGGGGATATTTTTTAAATAAATCATTTTAAATTCAATAAATATTAACGTATATTTTACGTTGCAATGAAAGTATTAAAGGAGCCCCAAAATATTTATTTTAGAATAAAATTTTGTTAATCAAGAGAGTACATAATAGTTTCCTAACATCAACAACAAAAATACTAAAAATAATTTAAAACTTGCTTGTAGAGCTAGAACACTCTCACATCAATGTTTAATTTTTTTACAATTTGAAATATTCGGTTGTTAAAAATAAAAATAAAATAAAGTATAAAAAGTAAGTTAAAAACTTTTAGACCTTAAAATTGTATCCCTCCGCACCAATAGACTCGTGGTCAAAGGTGATACACTTGTATTATAATAAATCGCTGTAGTTGAGGTCGGTAGCCTGGATCCCTGCCGGGTAAACGTATTCACGCTAATGCCGGTGCACTTTCTTAGAAAATGGCTCCCATGATTCCTACAGCTTGTACTAATCCGGTAATATCCCTGGTGCTAAAACGTGATATATATGACTGTATAATACTCATTTCTTTTAGGTCTTATTTCAATGGATGAAATTATCTTCACATTTAATTTGTCTAAGAAATTATTTGAGACAGAATTCAAAAACTGATAAATCACCTCAGTAGAAAAAATATAATACAAATTAAGTGACGATGAAATATATGATACCACGTTTTAAATAATAAGATATTTCTAAGATATAGTATTCTCTTTAAAGAAAACTCGATATTATGTATTTTTTTTGTATAGATCTTTCGATCAATTTGTTTTGCTTATTACATAATTTAGATGTTATTTTTATTATTTCCCTCATAGGTTGGCTAACTAAATTCCAATAAAACCCACTTATTTGATTTATATTATTTTAATCCGCTTCGGTGGCGTAGTTGGTTAACGCGCTAGTCGTGTTGAGCTCTACTGCCGAGGACGGGGAGATCAAGGTTAGAATCTCGGTAGGGTGAACTAGGAGGAAAGGGGTATTTCCTAAATGGTTTTCCACTCTCCCTTCACGCAAATGTGGGTTCACTTCCCCTAAATTCAACCTTCCCAATTCCTAATCCATTAGCGTAATTAGTACTTAAGCGTATAACCCGAACGGATAATAATAAAGAAATAATAATATATTATTATTTTATTTTAAATATCCCAAAGATTGTCTAGTTTTGTTTGTCAGCGGTAAAGAGGTAAGGGTTTGAATACCAGTGGATCACTCTGAGGATACTTTTTCCTTAATTGTTTTCCACTCTATCTCCACGTACTTTAAGTGCGGCTACGTACCCTCTATATTCTACCTTCCTCATTCCTACCCCATTTGTGTGGTTAAATGCGGAGAGCCCGAATGGGTAGTAAGACGCGGTGCACATACAATATATACTAGGTACTTAAAACGATGACTCGTGCAAACTTTTTGAATTAATAAATAATTTCTTGCCCACCGAGACGACGTAGGGTAGTGTTGAAAGCTTAGATTGAAAATAATTATATCGCTTGTATATTGAAAAATATGTACCGGTTTATTTCATCCAAGTTTGATGTTATCTTTATAGATCGGATAGTACTCCCGATAGCCATTCATTTTAATAGCACTTGTTTCAAAACATCTTTATGTCCTTTAATGTCCGTGGGCTATGTTTGGAGACCAAGGTTCATCCTCGGCGGCATATCAACAAGTCTTGCTACACCTGTATGTTCCAGCAATGGGTTAAGATCAGACGTGATTAAACTCATGATATACTTGCCGGTGGTCACGTTGTATAAGCTGAAAGACTCTCAATAGACTGGGTTGCCGGTTAGGCCCATGGGAAACTTGCCACCCATTTCCACAAGCGACTTTAGCAGTGCGACTTAGGAGCACGATAATTACTCTAATGTGGTAGGGATGAGGAAGGAAGAGATAAAAATACCCGCATTTGCTTAGAAGGGGAGTGAGAAACTAGTTTTGGATAAATTATTCTCAGGTCTCAGTAGACCCAAACTGGATTCAAACCCCGATCTCCCCGTCATCAGCAGGCCAGTCTAACACGACAGTGGCACCTCAGACCATTTGGCCACCGAAGCGGATTCTTGTACAATAAATTGTGTCGTATTTACTGGGTAAAAGAAAATTTGATTTGGTTCAGTTGATGATGCCATATCATTTTCAGAACTTACATTCGAGCATTCAACATTAAATACAACATGGGCACCTGTGGGTAGTGTAATGTAGGAGGTCTTTAATATAACATAATGTTGTTCTAAGTGGCTAAAGGACCGGTTTAAATAAATATAACCTTGAGGGTTTTTTCGTGCTCTATAACTCAAGAGATTAAGAAGGATGACTATAATATAATTTATCTTATATTATCTGAAGAAGATATATAAGTTACATATCATTAAAGTGATATAAAATGATATTAAAAATAGCTTGTATATGTTACGGTTTTGGTACTAATTATTTACAAGTACATCTTTAATTGTATATATTATAATCTACTATTTTCAAGTCAACGTCCCCACACTTATATTCACAGCTTGGATTTTATGTTATAAAAATTTATATCTAACCTTGGCTCTGAATCTATCCATAGATTAAAAATAACACATAAACAAGTTGTCATGGCAATTCTACGATATAGTTTTATAAGATTATTTATGGTGATTGGAATTACGAGAAAACAACTGAATTGATTTTGATAAACAAACACTTATTTTAAAGGATATTGTGTAAGGAACGAGCTTGTGAGAATATTAGATAAGTTGAAAATAGGTTAATGTGAAACAGTTTATAAGTTAAAAATTATTATAGAAATTTAATAGAAATTTGAAGTTAAATATTAAAAGTATAGTTAGGATCACCACATACAATAATTGAGAAAGAGACAATTACAGTAATCCTATTAATACAAAATAGGCCTTATTATTAGATTAGAAATTGAAATATAATGATTAGATGAAACACTTGGTTAAAATATAATATGTTAAAATTATTGACATAAGCTATGTGAAATTACAGTTTTGAGTATAAAATAAGAAAGTAAATTGATAAGTTAAATTTAAGCCTATTTATGATCAGTCAGTTGCTAATCAAAAAACAGTAGTCCTAAAAATACAATTAACAACATCAGAATGTATTAAAATATAAGATAGATATATAAATTTTGATAAAACTAAATTAGGTTAATAAGTGCTCATATAGGCCGTTCCTTAGCTAGGTTGGTTAATTCCTCTCCTTAATATTCCTTCATTGGGTTGAAGTTTATTGACACATGTTTCGGCTATTCAGCCATTATCAGGTCTCTTAAATCCAAAGTGGGGTTGAGATGTTCTCCCCTATGTTATCCGGTAGTGGTATGTATAAATTATACAATTTTATAATTTATAATAAGTATAATATAATAATAAATAAAAATAAATAAAAATAAATAATAATAATAAATTATAAAATTGTACACAATATCCTCTATCAATTTCTCCTTACTAAAGATAATATGAATATAAATACACTTATTTTAAAGGTTAGGGATCCTGGATGTTGTAAAAATTTAGTTTCCAGCAAAAAACTCGATTTCCCAGTTTTTATGATTTGTGCACAGTGATTAATTTGTACAATCATTCTTTGTTTACATCACCATGGAAACTCTGATTTGTGTATAGTTGTGTATCGGTAGATAAAATATTTCTCTTTGAATAAAAATAATAACAACAACATTATTATTTAAGTGGTATGGTGCAACAAATAGATAGAGAGCTGGGTTCTAAACCTGATGTGAAGGGGAAAAATACTTGTTTTGTTTAAAATTAAACAGCGGCAGCTCAAAATACATAAAAAAATTGATAGACTTTGAGGAATAAACTCTTTAGGGGGCGTTAAAAGTATTGCTTGGGAGGGTGTGTCAGGCTTTTATTATTTTTGTGACAACTGGGTACGAGGGCTAGAACAATACTTCCATCACAAAGAGACGGACAAGAATGGCGCAGTGATCCAGCCACCCCCAATAAGAACATAATAATTAAAAGTGTCGAGATGTGAATTCAAGGACCTTGGTCGTCAATATAAAATTTGTTTAAAGTTTTTTATAAATATAATACTGTAATTCATGCATTCACTAAGAATACTATTTTTACAATTTAAATTAAATGTGAATTAAAATATTTTAAAAAATAATTATATAATTTTTTTAGTTTTACTTGTTTAGTACAATACATTTAAATTCATTTTATAACACTGTTTATTGTGAATATTTCGCACCATTACTGTATACCGCTACTGTAGTAATTACAGGAAATTTATAAATACATAAAAATAATGGTTATTCCAGTGAAAAAAATTACAAAAAATGTCGCCAGATAAAACGTGAGCAATAGGAAGTGGGATGGAGGGGGGAGGGGGGTTGATTATTTTTGTATACAAAAGGAGGAAGGAGGTCGAAAATGTCCCAAAAAGTGCTTACGTAATACTAACTAGAAAATCATTATATAAATATTTTACTAATAAAAACATGTTTTGAATACATTTTAGTGTGATATTCTGCAGCCATTCCTACAACACTCCACTAGTTGTATAAAATAGGTAATATGGTTGTGTGTTTGTCTGTAGATACTAGAACTCCAAAAGCAAGAAACCTAGAAAGTCGAAACTTATACGTATTTAGGGGCTTAGAATTTTTTTTTATTAATTTTTGAAATCTATTGCGAGGCAGACGTAATAAATCACGCGGAAAAAAGTGATTCTTTATTAATATATTGTAATATTGAATATACTATTAATTTGTTTTCTGTCTAATCACGGAATAATATCAAATTCAAATCCAAGGAGAAACTAGCCTACAGGAGAAAGTTCAACCTTAAATCTAATAGAAGCCGATTTGGTTGGTTGTTTTGTATTCACATTAGAAGATACAATCTGTATTTGAGTTTATCTTACATTTAATTATGTATTCATACAACAGCTGACTTCTCCATTAAAAGTAAGATGATTCATGGTTCAACTCCTTAGTTCACGTCCATTGTTAAAAGTAGCTACAAAACCAAGAAACCTAGAGAGATGAAACTTTACAGACTTATTTTAGGAAACCTAATGGTGTAAATATTAAAAGTTTTTTAAAAAAAATTTTTAAAACCTAAAACCGCTTGATCACTTATTCGAGTGGCTCATTAACTAAACCATAACAAAGGCTTGTATCCTTAAGGAAACATTAAGGTGTTCATCGTTGGCCTATTTTTTAGCTTTAACAAATTATGATCTTAACCCTTTAAAATACGGGACCATCGATGTAGGTAGCTGCAGCAAATCTATGAAACCCAGAAAGCTAAAGCATTGAATATGTACTGGACAGTACAAAAATAAACCTTGTGAACCTTGAACTTATTATTTTTAATCAGCTCAAACCTATTTAATTTTACTTTTACATTAATTTCAACCACATACCACGTAATTGTATATTTGAGGGGAGGGGGGGGGAATAAAAAATAGATATATGTAACATGGCTTAGGTCTACAAACTTAGGGTAACATCAGGCTGCGCACCTCGGGAGTACTATATGAACATTAAAATATATTCAGAGCCTTACACTGTAAACCTCTTGACCATTAGTGTGGGTAGCCTCGAAAATAGGATAGATGAAACTACGAATACTTATTTAATGAAACCTGGTGGTGTGAACCTCAAGTGAAGCTTATTTACTTATATATATAGTCTGACGCTTTATACCACTTGACCACGAGTGCCAAGAAAATTAGAAAGCTTAAATTTGTTATAAGTTTACGTACCTAATGAAATTTTAGTGTGTTCATCTCAGGCATATTTTGTCCTACTTTCATTCTTTTCTAACATTTGAAGTTTTCGAATGTGTTATACTGTTTAGTGCGAGCAAAGCTGCGAGCAAATGCTAGTCTGGAGTATTTTCTGTGACTTTCACATACTCTATCACGAGCTTGAAGACTTAAATCGAGTAGATTTCAGTTTGTAATGTTAGAAATGTATCCAATATCGCTCATCACTGTATGTGATGTTTTAAGATGTGGATAGGGAAAGCGAGAAAAGGCAAATGTTTTTGCCGCTATTTTGACAAAACATTTTTTTTTTGGGGTCAAATAAATCAAGTATTGATCCAGTAGAAACAAAGACTTTAATTTTCTTCACATGGTGATATCAACAGTTGTTTAATATCTGTCATGAGCATAGCGGCATTAGATGACAAACCTTTTAAATGAAGTGGAATGCCAGGCCTTCCTCCACCGTGGTTCGGATTCCACGTTAAACTGTAGGTCCTCCATTCCATCTCACAATCACCCTACCATTGCACATTAGCAGTAAGTGCGTATAACCCGAACGGGTAGTAAGACGCGGTGCTAATAATAATTTTTAAAGAAGAGAAAAAGTTGTCATCAAATTCCAGGACATCCTTGACAAATATTCAATAAACGCGAAGAAAATTAAACTATGTTTCAACTGAAGAAATACTTGATTCATTTTGACCAAAAACATGTTTTGTTATAAAATCTCCAAAAACAGTAACTTTTTTTTTTTCACGTCCCCAACATTCTCACCTCTAACTTAGTAGTGAATAGTTTTCTACCCGGGCAATGGCGGCCACTTGCCGCTAATACACACATAAACAAATAGTCTCGTCACCCAGCCGTAACTCATTCTGCAACTTTAATTTAAAACGGAGCTTTTTCCGCGAGCCTACTAAGCCTTGATACTGATACGATAACACACCAGAAGAGTAAAAAATAATGGTTTTGAATCAGGGACGTATTTAAAGTTCTTAACGGGTAGAAGGGAACTTTGGGGTGGAAAGGGGAGGGGGTTGGACCAAAGCACTCACTCATAATGTTAAATGAGTATAAAAACAAAAACTTGCTGTTCATATATTAACAAGATCATACCGTATGAGTCATGACGTAACCAGTCACGAAAATAGACGGCTGCAGTCTACCACACAAAATGTGTACCACTATATGACTCAAGGTAAGCACGCACGTTGCATGTGACATAGAATACAATGTTATGATAGCCTATGACTCAATAATAGTATAGAATTATTTTTCATTTAATCTTTTGGAAAGGTGCCTTTAAATTTTAGTGCAATGCGTCTCACCCCCCGTCCGGACTATTCTAATCTAACTACACTAAAGATATAAGGACAAGGAGGGTTTACTCTAGAAGAACTGTACTAGCATTTTCATAAAGACAAAGAGGGAAACAATTTAGGAAAAAATACTCTCAGTGCACCCATCCAGAGTATGAACCCTGAAATCCCCATTACCATTGATCTACCCCTATGTTAGAGCGACGCCTTAAACTGTGGGATCACCAATGTGGAAATTTAAATTAAAATTAAATGAAACATTAGTTGAAATTTCGAGGTAAGATTAGGGGGAAAGTTTTACAGACTCACAGGATCAGCGGTGTAAGAACGTTTTTGGTTTAAGGTAGAGGGGGGAGTGCCAAAATAAGCTTGTGGTGCCCTTTGTATTTTAAAAATAATATTTAACTTACAATTTCTGATGTGACTGATTATATATGGACATTATTTGAAAACTAACTTAATTATAGAACAGACACAACACCCAGTCCTCCGGGCGTCTATTCATCACTGGTTATAGGAAAGCCCCAATTTCGATGGATTGAATTTTTTTACACTTATTCCGGGAATCAAATCAGGGACCATTAGCTCAGTAAACAGAATCATTACCCATTGAGCAAAGGTGTTGGACTTAAGGTGGCAACATAAATGAAGTTGACCCACTTCATATGGCGACAGTAGCACCCCTATCACGTGGATAAGGTAATTTCATCGTAAATTGCTTTGATCTCAACTTAAGAATTAATGGTGTTTCTATACAGGTACCCTCGGTGCCCCTGTTGATTTTGGGTTGTCAGACCCCTATCCCCCTCGGTTTCACCATTTCTTCCCAAGATTCTCACTCATAGGCTACGTTTCTGGATGAAACTCAATTAAACTTATTCAACGGCTGAACTCTTGTTAATAAAAGAAAATAGAGCATCCAAAACATTAGTCTGACATCCGTCATCGAGTGAAGTTGTAAAAAAACCCATCGAGGAATAAAAGAACCAAACATAAAGTCATCCTTATAAATAACTTCATTCTCAGAATGTTAAGAAGCCAATCATCACATACTCCAGGCGACATCTTTTCGAACGATTTGTTTGTAAGACTTTCTACGCAATTATCCCTCCTTTTTTTTCTTCTTCTTCTGCGGTATAGTATTTTTTTTAAACATTTTTATTTCATCTTCTTCTTATGTCTGAAAGTTGGAATGTCGAGAAGTGAATAATCTTCTTCTTGGGGCCAATTTTCCACAACCAATTTACATAAGTTATACACACACACAGCGCGATAGTCGTGTCTACAGGCTGCCGTTATACACGTGCGAGGTGGAGCCGAAGGTAGGGACGAATTCACGGAGATATTACTTTGGGGGATTTTCTCGGTAATATTTCCAGAAATATTCATAGAGAATGTCCTCAACTCATAATTACAAAGATCTACTTATTTTAAATCTTCAAGATGGGATGGATGAGAATGCGAGCTAAAACCCATATTTTTACAGTTTTTATAGTTAAATTAATAGTACAATGCACCGCATAGACTTTCCTCCTCTTTTATAAATAGACATCTACTAAAAACTCGTGAGGTTTGTGAAACGAAATAATAGGTCTATACATTGTTGTAGAAACACTACACCAAAGATCAATAATTAAATAATATAAACTGTTGACTACTTAATCTATGACATTAGGAACTAGGAACACTGTTACAGAAAAATCTTTGTCCACCAAAGAGCATGAGAATCAAATTCATTTTCAGACCTGAATTAAAAAGAATGATATATTTGCTTATAGCTCAGAAATGTTGGTGCTATAAAAATATATTTCAAGTAAAATAATATTATCTTTAATAGTAATAAAAATGTACAATGATTAGATATTTAGAATTTGCGGAGAAATGATGAAAATAGGAAAATTTCCCATGCATAAAAGTACCCTCAAAGTCATTTTCATGAGAAAATGAGAATTTCTAACTTATTTATAGTGATAAACAGTGTCTAGATATAAAATTTAATCAAAATCGTTAGAGCAAATTTTGAAATTTTTTTTTTTATCTTTTTGCCCTTCAGTAAATTACCCTTAAATTTAGGGTTGTATATTTAATTCCAAAAAACCTCGTGGGTAGCCCATGAAAACTCTGGATACCAATTTATAGCCCACTCGGTAAAATATATTCTCGGTTCTAACCCGAGGTACAGACAGACAAACAGATGTACAGACAAACAGACAGACAGACAGATGGCATTGCGAAAACAACTTTTTTAGTTTTAAGGGGTCGTTAAACATCGAAATTTATCAAAATCTCTAGTACTCTTAGATCACAATACTTTCTCTCCAAGGTGTCGAGAGAAAGTAAAGGAATATTGGACCAAGATAAATATAATATTGCTTCAGTATATTCGTTTAGTTAAATTTTCCCCACAAATTTCTTTGAACAGTTGTGTAAATATCATGAACATATTCACATTTGAACAGAAACTTTCTATACTAACAAACATAGCTCTGTTCAAACCTGCTATGTCTACGACATATATTTAAACGCTGTTGAGATTTCTATGTGTCGAACATCAAACTAAACATATATACTGAGGTAATAATATTCAATTTATTTTGCCCTAAAAGCTTTTTTTGTTATAAAACCTGCAAACATATTTACCTTAATTTGTGTTCTCATACAACCCACCTTAAACCAATCGTAGGCCTATTCACTATCATTAATTCAATTTAAAAAAATCCGCTTCAGTAGCCTCATGCTCTAAGGTGTTACTCTCGTTATAGATTAGCCTGCCGATAACGGGGAGATCGGATACACTGAGAGTGGCTTTTTCTAAAGGTTTTTAAACTCCTCTAAGCAAATGTGGGTGCACTTCCTCTAAATTCAATCTTGATCATCCCTAACACATAAGAGTAATTGGTACATATGCGTATAACCTGAACGGTTAGTAATACGCGGTGCTAGAAAAATATTCAATTGAATGAAAAAATCAAAATCAAATATACGTGAAAAATTTTTTTTGGTACTAAATCCAAATAACCGGTATTTTGCTATCCCTCTGAACTATCAGTTTACTTTAGTGGGGTAAGGATGAGTAAGATAAAAATTATATTATTAGCCGTAGGTGAAACGTGAAAATAATAAAACCGTTATTCTTATCAGTGTTCACGTAGACTAAAACTCAGGTTCATCTATTCTGGTATGCCAGTGACGGGAAGGCCAAGGTTCGAATCTCAGCTGGGTGTAGTCAAGTTTGTTCTCCCGAGCCAGCTTCCCCAATTTTCTTACACACAAATGCTGGTACATTTTCTATAATATCTACGTTACAGTGTAGTTAAAATACTTTTTGCCCGGACGGGTAGTAAGACGTGGTGTGAATGTATCAACAAAAAATACACACGAATATGTGAATAGAGAGACACATTTTATGAAACCCCGACTGTCCTGCAGAATTGACTCTGAATCAGGGTGTGATCTTAACCTAACAAAATAAAAGAAAATAAGTCATCCAAGTCATAATACAAGTGATTGTTTGGTACATCATCCATGTAGGGTACATGTGTATCCTTGCCGTTGCTGGCTGCATCTGGCCAGGATGGGACGTTGATGCTTCGTGATGATAGAGAAACTACGCCCTTATGTCACATTGTGGAAACGTGTGTGTGAGTGTGTGTGTGTGTCTGTGTGTGTGTGTGTGGTCTAGGGAATGTAGAGCTCGACGACAATGGAACAAATCTGTACCTCGTGAGTCGCTTCTTATGAGATACCCTACGTTTACCCTGAAAGGTTTCAAGCTTACTTTGATTGGTTCCATTATGGCGTGACTGATGTTATATAGCAATATATTGTAATCCTTCAAAGTAGTTACCACCACCATGGCTGATGCTACTAAGTTATGCTGTTGTTTATATGATAATATCATAGTGTAATCAGTCAAGGTAAGACTGCTACCTTGGATGGTTCTTGTAGGTTGTAACCCATGTGAGTAATACGTATAGTAAGACCACTTAATTTTGTGTATGAATGGAGTGATCATTAATCATTATAGACCGGAGAAAAACTCAATCATAATAGTATGATTCTATTGCCTCACGCACTTAGGGCCCACCGCTACTTAGGTCATGTTTGGAGGAATGGAACAGGATACCAATTGTGCTTCATACACTCAGAGCAACCTGGCAGGCGGTTGTAGTCACGGTACGGTCTAATCTTGCATCCATCAGACATTTATATTCGTGGTACGGTCTAATGTTAAATCTGGTAGGAATTTGTAGTCGCGGTACGGTATAATATTGAATCTGGTAGGAGTTTTAAGTCGCAGTATGGTCTAATAATATGGCATCCATCAGGCGTTTATAGTCACGGTACGGTCTAATCTTGCATCTTTTATGTGTTTAAGATTGTGGTAGGTCTAATATTGCATCTGACAGGTATTTATAGTCATCGTATGGTATAATCTTGCATCTGGCAGGCGTTTATAGATGCGGTAAGGTATAATATTGCATCTGGCAGACTTTTATGGATGCGGTGTGATCCAATTTCGCATCCGGTAACGTTTATTGACATGATGTGCTATAAACTTTCATCTTGCAGTATTTTACAGCACGGTACTAACTTAACATCTGGCAGGAATTTACGACATGGTGCGACTTAATCTCGCATCTGATAGGGTTTTAGGACAGTGTAAGCCTGACCTGGCAAATGACAACACTTTATGACATGATACGTCCTAACTTCACTTCTTTCAGTATTTTATGACGTGTACAATCTAATCTCACATCTGTCAATATCTTACAACGGGGTATGTTCTAATTTCACATATAGAAATATTTTATGACATGGTACGTCCTAACTTTGCATCTGGCAATATTTTACGAGGCACAATATAACCTTGCACCTGGCAGTATTTTATGAACTGATACGGTATAACCTCAATTCTGTCATTATTTCACGACGAGGTAAATCTAACTTCCCTTCTAGCAAAATAATACAGATGCGACATGATCTAGCCTCAAAGTTGCAATGTTAACTTGATTTACAATATCTTTTTGTCCTAAAAATAACATAAAGCAGTGCAACTTAACGTGTATGAGAGCACAAAAAAGTAAAATCGATTGAGTTTCTATTCCAAACTCACGCATATAAACTAGTTACTGTTTGCAAAAAGAGCAACCATAATTTAAAGAAAGTAAAAATTGACAAATTAAAAAAAATAGTTTTTCAAAAATAGTCTTTAATATTTTGTTCAAGTGAGGACATAATAATTGTTTTTCATGATAAATAAGAAAATCTTTTTATTTTTACAAATTTAAAAAAAATTTGGGGTAGTTTACAAATAAGTTAACTGATTTTTGAAAATTTGAAATTGAAAACAAAATGGTTTTAACAATTTTGTCTCAAATTTACAAAGGAAGCGTGTTAAAAAAAAAAATTATTAACAAGGTGATTTGTTTGTTTTTCTGAGAGAAAACATATTTAAGTTGATGAAAATGTATTTTTTTAAACTTTATTCTATGCTATGATACACTATATTATACGATTGTGTAGTAAAGGTGATTTGTTTGTTTTTCTGAGAAAAAACCTATTTAAGTTGATGAAAATGTATTTTTTTAATTTGTTTTATGCTATGATACACTATTAATTTTGATACAATTGTGTGTTTATATTTTTTATATTGAGATATTTAACGTGCACTTTCTAAACGGACTAATTAAATCAGCACACAGCTTAAATTTAATTCATGAAAATATTGATGACGTTTTTCGATACCTATATTTACTTTCTTGCTATATTACAGGTAGAGAAAGTATTGTGATCGTCAAAAAAACAGAACTCAAGATTTTGATGAGTGGTTTTTGAATCTCCGTCTGTCTGTACCTTGGATTAGAGCCTAAACTATTTTACCGATTGAGCTAAAACTTGTTATCTAGGGTTTTCATAGGGTTGCTCAGAGTGATTTTTGGAATTGGATATATAACCATAAAATTAAGGGTAGTTATTTCAAAAAGCCTAAAAGAGAAATAATCAATTTCCTCAAAATTGGCTTTTAAGATTTTGATTAAATTTGATTTCAAAACATTTATAAATATTCCAAACAAAATGGCTACCCTCAAAATTTCAGCAAAATGACTTTAAGGGTTTCGGTCTGATACGTAAATACTTATTATTTATCATATCTCCGTAACTCTTTGAGATATAAAACTACTTATCATTTCAAATATGTAGGTCTATTTATAACACAAATCTTCTATTTGAAACATATTTTTATAAAACCAATAACTTTCAAGCTATACGCAATTTATATATATATATATATATATATATATATAAACTTTTCAAACACTAAAGGCAAAGTATTGCGACCGTAAAAAAAGAGTCTAACATGAAATGTTGATGGATGTCGACGTCTTATGACATCCCCCTAAACCTTAAAAAGTGGTTTTTACAATGCCGTCTGCCTGTGTGTCTGTCTAACCCTAAAATTAAGAGTAGATTAATAAAAAGCTAAAAGGAAAATAATTGATTTTCTCAAAATTGGTTCTAACGATTTTTGATTAAAATTCGTATCTAGGCCTTGATAAGTTTATAAATAAAATGGTTATTCCCGTTTTCCTATGAAACTGAATTTTGGGGTACTTTACAGAAGCGGAAATTTCCGTATTTCGGCAACCATTTGAGATACTAAATAACCTTGCCGGTGGTTTGAACCATAAATTATTATTATTATTGTGAGGGGAAAACACCAGCATGACCAACCGATTCAGGCTGGGAGTAAGGTTATTAAGAAAAGAAAACCATTTTTGTTCATCCCCTTCTTACAACTTTTCCGGGATGTCTGTATTTAATTACGTTAGGAGGTTAAGGACGAAGAAAGTACAATTTAGAGGGAATGTACCTACGTTTACGTGGAAGAAGTGTGGGAAACAATATAGGAAATTAATCACCCTCAGTTAAATCTAGAGCGCTATTCGAACACCGACCTCTCTATCGTCGGAAAAACAGGACTTTATCAATGTTTCGTTTAGTCCACGTGCCCGCAGATGTGGTGGTGGGGGGTGGGGGGGAGGGGTGCTACTAATATAATTTTGAAATTACTGTTAGTTAGGCAGGTACTTAGAACATATAATTCTAGAGAGAAATGAGGGGGAGGGAGTGGTTCATAAACGTCCGTAAATGATTTCAATGCATTTACTTGAGTTTAAGTTTGTAGTTTCACCCACATAGTTGGGAATGAGGACTACACGTCTACCTTGTCTGATATTATTTGTCAGTGTTGGGGGAGATAACAGAATTTCAGCGGAGAACATCGAATAGCGCACAAGAGGGAGAAACCTCTTATCAAAAGCGCACGAAGATAATGAATCAAAAGCGCATTAGACTTTGTAACAAAGCGTTCAGGGAAAAAAACGACTGCATAAGGTGGAAACATAGCACACATGTATTGTAAACAACCCCATCACTCTTAACAATAAATAGAATGAAATAATAAAACTACAAGATTAGGTTAGGTTAGGTTAGGTTAGGTTAGGTTGGGTTAGGTTAGGTTAGGTTAGGTTAGGTTAGGTTAGGTTAGGTTAGGTTAGGTTAGGTTGGGTTAGGTGAGGATTCAAACACAATAAAACTCAAATTGAAATAGAGATGTGTCTTTCATGTATGAACCAACAAGTGGTGTTGTCAATTGGGGCTCAAAGACTACAAACAATGGTGCGCGCTGTTGATGCACCAACCTTGTACTCTTCTAAAATATTACAAATCAGGTACACTTTCAGTGAGTAGCTTAGTTTCAGTTAGGTGTACTGAGTTTTTTTTATCTCTATATGGCATGCTTTCACACTCTTCCTCAAAGCAAATGCGGGTATATTTCCTCTAAATTCTGACTTCACTATCTCTATCCCATAAGTGTAAATATGTGGATAGACTGGATGGGTAGTAAAAAACGGCGAATAAATATAAAAAATAGGCTAAATATATTGCACATAAATATAAAACCATTCCCATAAAAATGGTTGTCTATAAAATATTGTATCTAACTGCTCACTTTAAAGTTGCTCGGGCTGGTAGATATTTCTTCACACTATTATAGTAATCAGGCGTGTCTATCTTGAAAAAAGTTATTCGCCCTAGTTTTCTAATTCGCAAGGCGAGATGGTACACGAAGATCTTACGTTTAACTAAGTCCAAACAACGTTGTTAATGACCTAATCCTTGAATACCGTGGAAAAAAGAGAAGTGAATGTGTTAAAAATTCAGGGAGTTAAATTTACGATTACATCAACCAACAAACCACCTCATATAAAATATGAGTAGACATTTCACCAACTACTTGAGTAATATAAAAAAAGGAAACTAAGAATAGACATAACGTTTTATGGGGTTACAGTAAAACAATTAAGTTCATAAAATACAGAGATAATTTTGGAAGACATGTTTATTTTATGGTAACTCATCGGTAAGACCAAAAACTGGTAGTAAAGATATAAAACATAGCTACACTATTTTAGAACATAAAAAACAAAAATAATAGTGTGTCAGAAAATATAATTTATTGAAAGGATTACAAAATATATTTAAATATAGCTTTTTACATTTATGTGTGTTTTAATTGTTAGTGATAATTTTTTAGTAAAAATATATTTTTGATGAGTATGGAATTAAAACGAAATTTAATGAATGTTAAACCTATCATTTGGTGGGGATAGCTGCCTCTCAACATTTATTTAAAATACACGTTGAAAAATGATTGTTGGACACAGTTTCAGTCCCCGTGTCCCAGTGTCATTTTTCAACATATGTTTGAATAAAGATATTAATAATTTTATTGAAAATAATTTTTAAAGTGTGGTTAATAGCAAGTTTATTGATGGGATAAAGATGTAGACGATAGTTTAAAATAAAATATACCTACATTAGTAGGGGTGTGTGGGATCCCCGAGGGAAAAATATTTCCCGTTCCCGACCCGATTGTCGGGAAACATATTCTGTAATCCCAAAAATTTCGGGAATCGCTTTTTTTCCATATTTAATTAACTTTTAAACTTGCTTTTCATGATTTCTTTATTATTTAAATATTTTATGTTAACCTATTCTAGATGTAAATTTAGATTTAATATGTGTTTCATAAATGCTTATAATTTAAGTAGCCTAATTTATAGCATAATTATTCAAAATTGCTTAAATTTTCAACTTTATATATATTCGTTTAAATTTCCTCTATTAGGGCCTATATATTCATTTAACAAATTAAATATTGTCAGTGTTTTAAGGTACGTAATATTAGCAAATTTAGAAATAGTTAGTTTTACATTTTTAATTCCCGTTCTCGTCTCGAAGTAAGGGATTTTAAAATTTCCGTTCTCGATCTCGTCTCGATGGTTGAGTCTCGTTCCCGATCTCGTTTATACCCAATAAAGTCGATATCGCACACCCCTATACATTAGCTTGACGAGACGTTGGATAAACCACAGTGTGAAATTCTACCCCTCAGTGTACCTAGTCAAGATTCAAACCTTGATCTCATTGTCACCGGAAATCCAATATTTCATGGAAGGTGTATTTTACAGCACTACCGTTGGCACAACTGTAAACACATTTTTATGAATTGTATTTTAATGACGTAAATAAGCCAATAATTTTTTATCTCATATTTAAAATATTGTAAGAGTGAACAATCTCGATCTCGAATTATGATAGATCTGGAAGTTTTATGTGCCCTCGAACTAAAAAAAAGTGAGTTTTACAATCTACTAATTCACAATATCTGTCTGTCTCTCCATCTGTAGGCCTATCTGGGTCTACATATGAAACGGTTTGATTTATTTATTTGATATTTATATGTTAAAAGCCGAAATCGTGAGATTTTAATTATAGTTCTGAAATTAAGTGTAGTTTACTAATGAGTAATTACTCATTTTTGAAAATCCAATTTAAAAAAAAATCGGCTCAAACGATCTTACAATGGATGCACTTTTTTATTTTTCGGAGATAAATTATTTTAAGGTTATTTACTGACGACTGATTTTTTTTCAAAATTTGAAATAATAAAAAAATGACTAGATATTTCACTCAAAATTGATATTTGGGGAATATTTTACATAATAAATAACTTGAGGTCTTATGTTGGTTTATATTATTTTTAAATATCTGTAGTTTACTGCTGGCCGATTTAAAAAAAAAAGTTGTTCCAACGCTAATAGATTATAAGAACGTCTACGTACTTTAGTGTCGTACCGTTTATTTTATTTACTGATACGAACTTTAATTTGAGATTGAGAACTGACATACCAAAGGAATACTGGAAGCTACTAGATCTACTTTCAGGTATTCCCACGCCCAGCCATGTGCTACTCAACTATAAATTTCGACGAAGAAGGTCGGGGTTCAAATCCCGGTCGGATACACTGAAATGTAGTTATTACTAAATTAGTCTCCACTCTCCCGCCACACAAATGTAGGTGAAATCATTCTAAGCTCCAGCCTAGTCTTTAGATACGGGACTAGTCCAGATAGCGATATTAATAATAATAATAATATTTAGCACCACGTCTTACTACCCATTCGGGTTATACGCTTAAGTATTAATTACGCTAATTGATTAGGAATTTGGAAGGTTGAATTTAGAGGAAGTGAACCCGCATTTGCGTGGAGGTAGAGTGGAAAACCATTTAGGAAAAACCACCCTCAGTTCACCCGACCGAGATTCGAACCTCGATCTCCCCGTCCTCGGTGGTCGAGCTCAACACGACTAGCGCATTATCCAACTACGCCACCGAGGCGGGTGATAGCAATAATAATTCCAATACAGCTTAGTACAAGCGTTTTTTTTTGTTTAAAAAAAAAGAGGAAACAGCATTCGAATGGGTTGAGGATAAGAACTTTTGTTAAGGGGGTTAAAAATAAACTCTCCTCAATGCATCCTATCGACCTTATAAGTCAAAGTCAGGCCCACCACCATTCTCCTGAGAGAAGATAGTAGTGCGACAAGGCGTAGGTTCCTCGCGAACGTTGTCCTCCTTGGGGAGATGCAAATCCGTCCCACACCCACTCGTGATCTAGAAAATATAGACCAAATGAGTTATAGTTACACGCCATTAATAATAACGTCTCTGTCCTCCCTTAATCGCGGGCGACCCCCACATCTTTTACCGAGAAACGTTCGTTATCTTGAATGGCCTTTTAATTACGGACGACCCACATCGGTGTACACGCGGATTAAGGCGTCAATCTAACCTGGTCTGGTTTGTGGGTGGGGGTGAGTTCACTCTTAGAGTATTGGTTGAAAGAACCGAGGATGGTTTTTTCCCTAATTTGTTTCCCCCTCTACCATCACGAAAATGGGGGTACATTTACTTTAAATTACCCGCATCCATGGTCGATTGATTTAAAGCGTCACTCTCGTATTAGACTGGATTATAGGGGACAGGGTGATTGGGGTTTGAATCCCCGCCGGGTGTAGAGGATAGATTTTCCTAAATGGTTTCCCACTTTCCCTCCATGCAACTTCAGGTACATTCACTATAAAATCATTCCTTCCTCATCCCTATTCCACTAGCGTAACTAATGTATGGTCGATCTTGGTGCTCTCCTCAGGACCCAGTGTTCATGGGTTCAAACCCAGCTAGTGCCAACGGGTTTTTGTTGAGCGATAAAATCCTCAGCACAACTTTCTTCGGAGGGGAAGTAAAGCCATCGGTCCCATGTCGATTAGGACATTAAAATAATCCTGCTAGGTATGTACCTTCCCCTGCCAAATTGGTAGGCCCTTTCACTCTCGCTCATAGAAATTCTCGTGTTCTGGTATAAGCGGTCGGTTCAGAAAGTGCACGTTAAATACCTCAAATAAATAAATGGTAAAAAAACCTAATGTATGCATATAGTCCGAACGGGAACTGAGGTTTTGTAAAAAAGAACCCTTCTAAATTACAAATTAGTATTAGAACATCTAAAAAATACATCATCTTAAAATGCAGTTCTCAATTCATTTGGAGGTTCTGTAAAATCATTTTCAAAGCTTCGTAAATTTGAAAATTTACACCTGAACACGGGAATAAAGCCCGTGTCTAGGTGTCATTTAAAAAAAAAATTATGAATATAATACTTGATATACTCGTTAATTAAAACATCATTTCCATCTTCTAAGCTTCGCTGATCATGTATAGTTAATTTATTGTACGAGCCCTAGCTTACCTCCATTTTTAAATATGTTAAATGATGCATTTTGTTGTTTTTATATAAATCTACTTTTCTCTGTTAACTTTAGCATTTAAATTGAAGTTTAATTGCTAAGATCTTGACACTTCATTTAAAGTCTTTACTTATCGTTTGTACAGCAACGAAGATGTTGACGAAGCTTTCCAACAAAGTCTACTGGTTAGCGTCACAGGAGTCCTTCGAAAATGAATAAAATGTACAAAATAATCTAGAATATGTCGACACACTTTTAGTTATTTTTTTTTATTCCAACGAACGCTTATACAACTAATTGAATCAAATGATGGTAATCGAAAGGCGTGAAATGTTTTATGAGACTCGACCTACCTGACCAGCCTTGGACGTTTATGATATAGCGCTATAAATTATAGGAGATATTCAAAACACCTTCAAGGCGTCGCATTGTGCTGACAGCAGCTTACAATGGGATTGTTAATTATTCTTGACATTTCCTCTGTGAACGTACCGGTTATTATGCTATCAAAAGCGAGACAAAAAGTACGTGATTTTAGAATTTTTTTTAACCATAGTTTGTGTTTAACAAAAATACTAGTTAATAGCCACACTAGAGCCTCCTTTTAATAAGAAAGGCCTTTTAGAAAATACCATCGCATTTGTTTGCGATCAACAATAATTATAATATTTTACTATATTATCAGTGCTATTTATAGGTTTTGATAATGTATATCCAAAATGACAACTGCGGACCACAGGACTTGACGTATGAATACGTGAAAGTAGCTTTTGTGGTTGTGAGAAGAACAGTTTAGAAAATATAAACATAACTTTTTGCGATCAAAATTGCAAACCACATTTATAGCTCCAGCAATTCTGGTCATGAGTTTTGTCTTCGACTATTTTATTCAGTATTCATTTATACCGATAAGGCCATTGGTTCTCTTTCTAATGCAGGAGTTAATAACGCAGCGTGGGGTGTTGGCAGAGTAAGCAGAGTTTGTTTAAACTGTACCTGCCATTTGTTCTCACCACTGAGTAGAACACTCATTTACTATATCCTGATTTTGGTTGGAAGAACAGTAGAGAAAATTCAATCATATTTCTTTGCGCCCCACATTGATAACATTTTGCCATATTATGTGTGTTCTTCTATAGGTAATAATAATATATATCAAAAGTGACAGTTGCAGATAACATGACTTGATGTATGAATATATTAACATTGTTTTAGTAACTTTAGTAACTAACTTTTACTGTTCTTCCTACCCAGGCCCGAATTAACACTTTTGGGGGCCCTGTGCCAAGTATTTTATTATTTTACCTCAGAATTTATTGTCAATAAAAATTCTATGTTTATTTTTCTGTCGAAAGTCAACTGTACCGTCTACAGCTACATAGTATTTCCGGTTTACCGGAAATAAAGGTTGAGTTAATTTATAAGCACGGACTGTCGGAATCCACGTATTACCAGTCTGCCAGCACCCCTAGCGGCGCATATGGGATACAATAAATGAACCGATTTAAATACAATATTATCACAAAATAATATGACAAGTCAAAGTGATTTATTTGCAGGGCGGGTGGAGGCCCCTAGCTTCGGGAGCCACTGTGTGTGGAACATTTGGTACATGCCTTAATCTGGGCCTGTTCCTACCAAAATCATACTAGACCAATGAATTGGCTTTAAGAGCCTAATCATAAATACGGTAACAAAATAACCACGAAGAAATTATTGCTATTAGGCCTAGTTACCATTAGATAAAGGAACTCACTGAATTTCACAGCATATCGAGTCAATACAGGAAGGTAAGTTAAGAAAATATAGCACAAGCCTTCAATAGTTCTACCTCCCCTTCTTATCATGAGCATAATCATTATTTGCACAAAATAATTAAAAATTGTTATATTACTTTAACTCGTTTTGCTTATTTGGATTGAAGAAATAAAAAGAACAACAGAAAGGAAATACTTGAATATACATATGCAAAAACTGTGCCAGTTTAATTTAGTATACTAACGAGAAATTTTTGAACTGACTGATTATGCCAAACACACGAATTTAAAACAAATTTAGTAGTAGAATAAACGTAACACCCAGTCTCAGGCCGTTAGTATGTTATTGTGAAAGAGAAGTTCCTAATATTATAAATTATATTTTTTCCAGGCATGCCTGGAATCGAGCCTCAGACCCATAGTTCAGTAGAGAGATGCGTTAGGATGTCTGTAACTAGCGATACTTCCATAGCAACATTTTTGTTGTACCTCAGAAGCCCGTTGCTATGGAGAGAGAGCGCAGTGTTTGAAGGCAATTTAGATAAGGATATCTGTGTTGGGTGACCTTAAGGGGTCTCCTGAGGTATGTGCGACCTTGAGGTAGGCGTAGGATGAGATCAGAGTTCACCGGGCTGTAAGGGGAGGGCGTGGTAACCCCTCCCTCTTCACACCCCTCCCCTCCCATGTCAGGGGCGCGATAGGACCTTCCCCTTCCCCCCTCACTAGTTCTAGGTGATGTCACAACACAGCAGTTCAAAACAACTTTCTAGGACGACCTCAGGGCAAGTCTTCGCAGCTCAATGACAGGGGAGGCCTACTGCTATGCCACGTACACACAAGCGATGTTTTCGTATTTAATTTAGTAGTGAAATTTATATTCTAACATTCATGAAATGATCAGTAGCTTCTTCACACTCAGCATTTTCACACTATCATTGTGTTCATTCTTGTTTTGAGAATATGCTAATTTCTTTAGCACCGCGTCTTACTACCCGTTCGGGTTGTACGCCTCTGTAGAGCACTTATTACTTTATTAACCTAAGGTTGGGTAAGGTTGAATTTATATAAAGTGTATCCTCATTTTCGTGGAGGAAGAGTGGAAAAACACTTAGGAAAAAGCACTCTCAGTAAACCCAACCATGATCTAACCACGAACTACCCGTCTGCAGTAGTTCAGTCTATTGCGATAGTAACGCCCTAAACCAGGCGGCCACCAAAGTGGGTGTTTTGAGAATAGTTAAGGTTTGGTTTACCATCAAGTATATAATTCTTTTTAGAAAATTAATTAAAAGTTATATGTATATTTTGAAATAAGTCGGCATAGTTTGAGAACTATGAAAATAATCTTTAAACTTCATTAAATTAAAACCACTTCCACTAAATTGGTTTTAAAAATCATGATAGTTTTTTTTGAAAGGCAGGAAATCATTTACATTGTTGAAAACTATGACCTGTACTACTAACAAGCTACGTGCCAGTTTCCATTATAGTTACTCGTTTTACCACGATAGGGGATTCGTTTATACGGTGATAGTTGACTTTTATTGAAGTTTGTTTTGACATTTGAATTATGCATAAATTTGGCCCGCGTGTTTGGGGAACTAGTGTAGTGTGACCCTGACTTTATTCCAGGAAGTGTTTAAATACTTGTATCATTTGTACACCTTTCAATCTAAAGTAAGAAATGTTCCAAACATAATTATGTCTTATGTTAGACTCACATTCTGGGATCTGATGGAGGAGGCAGAGGGCAGGGAGTATTGGCGGTTTAAGTTCATTGACAAATGGAATGGATCTGTCATTATACAGAATACTGAATATTAGTAATAAATATTGATTAAACTGTGCCTATGATATATTCTCTCTTAGGTCCCCCATTTGACCAATCATAAGACAGAGGCTTAGATCTACATGCCCCACATGGGATTCTATTTTAGTTGATACCTGGCCAATGACTGCTCTACTCAGTGATGAGAACAATCACAAATATACGAGTAGTTTTAACAATATTTACTTATATTTAAAAAAATAAAATTCAATATTAAGTGAATTTAGGTTGGACAAGTTGTACCCAATGAACAAAAGCATAAAAATAATTTACAATACCCCAAAAGGCACAACAATGAACACAGCCAAAAATGTATTTATTCAAACCGCCTTATTAAACAATAAAATTGTATTAAATGAACAAACAATTTTTGAAAAACAAATACTCATTAATACCTTCAGAAAACTCCCTCAACATACGAACATTAAAAAAACTTCCATTCCTGTCTGCACCTTCCATAGTAGTTGATGACGTGTTCGAGCCAGAGTCGAGAAGAGTTGAACCTTTTTTCATTTCCTTTCTTGTCATTCTATCTTCAATCCCGTATCATTTATTTTATTTGAATTAAATTATAATGAATAAATAAATTCAAAACATATCTATCTACTATCACAATTCCACAATATCACAATATAAAATACCTTCTTATATTTACAATATCCTTTACTTCATATTACATTTTCCGGAATGTTCTTATTTCATTTCATATATACACGTTAATTGTAATTCTCCTATTGGTTTCCTTAATAACATGACATGGGATACTCAAGCACATAGTTTAACTTCTGTGATGTTTCATAATTATTTGTTTTTTCAACATTATAATTTATTAACCTTCATTAATTTTATTTTATACCACATTGGCTGGTGCATTGAAACATGTCATCAAAATAGCTGTGCAGCTCTTGCAGCCAGAAATCAAGGAACAGGGAACTACAGCTAAGAAATAAATTCAATTTTTACTTTTCAAATTTAATAATTTTTCTGTCAATTCTCAAGAGTAATACATTAAATTTCAATATATGCTGTCACATCATCTTTTGATTTTATCAACTTAGTTTTAAGTGTAATTGACTTAAATGTCTATTTTAAAATGTACCTAATTTTTAGATGTTTGTTACAATTTCAACATATTCATAATTAAAATGTATCATAACTTGTAATTAATACTACCAATTTTTACAAATATTATTTAAATATTATGCATGTATATTATATTTACATTACATATTTATGTTTCTTTCACGTCAATCTAGTACAACTTGTACAACTTAAATTCACTTAATATTGAGTTTTATTTTTCTAAATCTTCTTAAACGTTCCTTACTAAGCATATGAAATGTTTTTCAAAATATTTACTTACCCTGGAAAAAAGTCACGCCACAACATAACAACCAAACCTTTAAATACAGTGTGTGATTAATAATTCATCTAAGTTACAAACAACTCGTTTAACACTGCTATAATAGGATTTTTGTATAGGAAGAATTTTAGGAAATACAAACATATATTTTCTTTGCAATCAACAATGATAACAATTTAATATAAGTTGAGGAATTTATATAATCAATCAAAATGTACAGCCGCCGCAAATGACATGATTTGAAATAGAAAGAAGATCTAGTATTTAATTTAATTTGAGGTATTTAACGTGCACTTTCTGAACCCACTTATTATATAAGCACATTAATTAATATAAACTAACTTAAATCTAGAACAGACACACCACCCAGCCGCTAGCTCATCATTATGAAAGAGTAAACCCACATTTCACCAATGATACACTTTTCGGCCATGCCAGGAATCGAACCCGGGACCCTTACCTCAGTAGGCAGACACGCTACTAACTGAAAAGGTGTCTAGTTACTTTTCTATCTTTCAATAAAGGTTATTCCTACGAGAATTGGACTGTAGTTTTACAGGAGGGGTATAAAACCTTTGTGTACTGCGTCTCACCACCCGTCCGGAATATTCGCATGCTTACGTTAAGGAAGACTAAAGAAGAAATGTACTGGCATTAACGTGAAGGAAGAGTGGGAAACCATTTGGGGAAAATAAACAACTTCAGTATATTTGAATGGGATTCGAACTTCGATATTCCTGTCACCATCAAACCAAACAAAACGAAACTGACGCTCTGGTTTTGTGCTCACTGAAGGCAGAAGGGTTAAAATAAAATAAAATAAAATAAAATAAAATAAAATAAAAATCTATATATAGCTATTATTATAATTATTATTATTAGCACCACATCTTACTAACCGTTCGGGTTAGCGACACTTACGCTAATGTGTAATGGTAGGATGATTGTGAGATGAAATGGAGGACCTACAGTTTAACGTGGGATCCGAACCACGGTGGAGGCCTGGCATTCCTCACATTCACAAGTTGTGATTAATACACGTCTTGTCAGAGGTGAAGGAAGGGTTTGGCAATCAGATAAATCTGTGCCGGGACTAAGGATTGAACCTCGGACCCTCAACACAGAAGTCTGACACCTTACCCCCTAGACCACCAGTTCACCAACATCTTTACTCAAAATAATATTAAATTCCATAATAAATGTATACATAGTCTATTTTTGCAACTGCTGCCTCCTCTTCATTTTATAGAATGTTTGTTATTATTTCTCTGTGGACTTACTTCATTTTGTTCTGATATATGATTGCGTTTGATTGCCTTTTGTGCCGTCGTCGTGAATCATTTGTGGTAGTCAGACTTGTGAATATATTTATTCTGCTTCTTTACGAGATTGCTTATTGTTGGTTGGGGCTCTTAATTGTACGATTCCTGTAGATGGAGCTGTAGTTGTTGACAAGCGCCTCCTTACAGACCGTGGCTAGACGCTCTGCACTTTGCTTCTTTTAATACCAGGATTAGTTAGAGGCGTAATCCACGGGGTAGGGATTAGGAGGGAAGTTAAAGGAAATAAACCCAGATTAGAGTGAACAGAGGATGAAACAATACGGTGATAAATTACATTTGGAAAAACTTCGGAATATTCACATGGCCTGGATTTATGTATTGACTTCCCCAATATTGGAAATCCAATCTATTGCGAAACTGGCGCCCAAGCCCATGTAATCCCCCATGCAGGCATTACAAAAATATTCCCGTGCTTTGCATTTTACTACTCGTCCGAGCTATCAGTAAATTTTAACTTGAAGGGTAGCGATGAGTGAGGTAACATTCAGAGGAGATATATCTGCATTTGTGTGGGATTGAGAGTAGAAAACAATTTCTAAAAAAAAACTTCAGTTAAACTGGTTAGGATTCAAACCTCACCCTTACCATCATTGTATAACAAGACTAGATGAGGCTGACGCCTTTAAACACGTGACCACCAGTGCATACACATTATTATTTATTTTTTCTAACGCATATTACTATCCGTCCTGGCTATACACATTTAACTACGATAGTAGGGTAGGGTATACTTAGTTAGAAATGTACTCGCACTTGCATAAAAGACGAGGGGAAACCATTTAGGAAAAAAAACAGCCACAGTACATCCAAACGGGCTTCGAACTCTAACCTACCCGTCACTGACATACTAATACGGATGAGACTGTGGTCTTGTACCACTTGATCACCATTACGAGGTATTTAAGTAATTTCGTCAATCACAAGTAAAATTATAAGATATCTCGTATAGCTAACTTCTAGAGGTAGCCGATGGTTTCGGAAACCCTATCTAACCATCTGAGGGCGGGCGGGTTTCACCATTAATAAATGGTTCTGAAACTTTCACATGCATAATCTCACCACCGCCGGGACTCACTATGACCTTATAGAAGTACCAATATGAAGTACAAAACCGGGGTAGAACCTCAATCAAGATAATTTCCAGCCGAGTGTAAAACTGAAGCCTTAAAGTAGCTTGGACGCGATCTTTGGTTTTGCAGTTTTTAATGAACACAACAAGGTCGCGCGCATGTCTGAGCGGGTAGGGAAGACAGCCTACAGCAGTTTTTTTTCTAAATAGGAAAGGCCTTTTAGAAAATACAAACGTATTTTTGTTGCGGTCAAGATTGATAATATTTTACTTGATTATTAATGCTATTTTATAGATATTGCAATTATATCACAAAAATGACAGCTGCGGATCACACAACTTGACGTATGAATATTTGAAATTACATATATTGTAGCTTTTCTTGCTGTCAGATAAAGTTCTTCCTAGAAATATTGGACTGTACAAAAATAAGGGACTTTCTATCAAAATAAAATAAGTTTTTTAGCACCACTTGATACTGATCTAAAAGTCCCAGTTTTGATTCCCGGAGGTACCCTAGGTATTTTTCCCGAAAGAAAAACTTATTTTAGCACCATGGCTTACTACCTGTTCATCTTATACGCATATATACTAATTATGCTAAAGAGTTATGGATGAAGAAGGCTCAATATAGAGGAAGTGTATCAGTATTTACATGGAAGGAGAGTGGAAAACCACCCTCAGCACTCGAACCCCGATCTCCCTGTCATCGGCAGTCTAGTCTATTGAGAGAGTTACTCCTTAGACCATGCGGCCACCTAAGCAGGTGAAAGAAGAACTGTCCCCATGGTCACCATGGTCTGGTTAGTTAGACTTAAGTTAGGTTTAAGATTTCCACTGGCCCATAATCCCAATCATCCCATCATATCGACACGCGTATGACGTGTAGACAACATCCAAGGTATACTCTGGGCAACGTTCTGTTCTCAAAGAGCTGCTAGAAGTCTACACACAAGGCGACAGAACTAGACATTGCATCTCTCACGATCTAATATGCCATACGTTGAAAAAGGAGAAAAAAAATAATTACAACACACAAACCAATATTTTATCTTACCAAATATGGGTTTACACTTTCACATTGATAAATTAACAGCCGGGGACTGGATGTTGTGCTTGTCTTGGTCTTAAGCTAGATTATAAGGCGTATGAAACTATGACAGGCCGGAATATATATATGGCTTCAATAAAAAACTGAACTAGGCCACAGGATGGAAACAGTAATTGATGTAAAAATTTTCCCTCACACCTTGATATTCATTTGATGCTTAGATGGTAAAACACGTAAACAAATAGTAATGTTTTCTTCAACACGACTCGGAATCGAACCACTATCACTTAGACTTGAGGCTGACCACTTCAACCACTTGTCTGCGAGTACGGGAGTGAGAGCGTCGGTTGAGGACACCATGTAAGGCAGTAGATAAACTGTGATCAATGGTTTCTTTGGGTGCCCAATGAAGAAAATAACCCACCCGCCATTATGGAAGAGGTCATGGCAGAAGGCAGGGGTGGCTGATTTGCCTATTTATCTCTTACTGCAAGTACACTCCTCTCTGATAAAATAGTGGATCCTTTTAAATGAAGAGGAGCACACATGTCAGGAAAAACTATTCGTAAGGACTCTGCGAAATTCTGGAAGGTACAGGGGTAAAGTTAAGCTGTCCAGTAGAGTATTAGTGTCTTCTGGGGCGATTAAGATTTTCAGTGTAACTTCTCAGTTTTAAGGGGTCTGTAGTTTATTGGAGCTTTATGTACAGTACAGTACATGTCATGTTCCACGATTACAGTACAAGCCAACTTCACAGGTAACAAATATAATGGCTCGGCGTAAGTGTTAGAAAATTATATCTGTATTACTGACTTTATAGTTTCTGTTCACTTTGACCAGTGTACAGTATGTTATTTTGGAAAAAATACAACTATGTATCTAGTATATATTTATCTATCCATGCAACCTGCTTCAGTGGCCCGTAGACTAAGTCACCAATGGGAGACCCGGTATCAGGGAACTAACAAACATAGTCATGGGAGACCCAGTATCAGGGAACTAACAAACATGGTCATGGGAGACCTGGTATCAGGGAACTAACACACATAGTCCTGGGAGACCCGGTATCAGGGAACTAACAAACATGGTCATGTGGAACCTGGTATCAGGGAACTAACAAACATGGTCATGGGAGACCCGGTATCAGGGAACTAACAAACATGGTCATGGGAGACCCGGTATCAGGGAAATAACAAACATAGTCATGGGGTACCTGATTCAGGGAACTAACAAACATGGCAATGGGATACCTGGTATTAAGGAACTAACAAGCATGGTCATGGGGGACCTGGTATCAGGGAACTAACAAACATGGTAATGGGCGACCTGGTATCAGGGAACTAACAAACATAGTCCTGGGAGACCCGGTATCAGGGAACTAACAAACATAGTCCTGGGAGACCTGGTATCAGGGAACTACCAAACATGGTCATGGGAGAACCTGTGGAATGATTTAGAGTCTTCACACACGCAAATATATAGTCGGCATTACGTCCTACACTCACATCACCTTGAACGGTATCAGTCATAGCTTGTCTGACTACACTATGGTCCCACCCTATCTTGTGAGCCAGCCTGGTCCAACGTTTGTCATACCAAGGGCCAAATATCAGTTTGCACCGCGGGCTGAAGATATACATACTAATACCATCCACTTAATATAGGTCTACAAACCCTTAATAAACAATTACTTTAAATACTTAAATAAAAATAATTGTAGTTCTGGTTGGTACAATCATTCAAATTTTACTGCCAAAAATAATTTTGTAAATCTCTCAAAAATCTATTATGAAATATGCACGCACGCACACACACTCATTTTCGCAAAACAATTAAACATTATATTATAATATATTTACAGGCTATATATTATTATTAAACAAATAAATGTATGCAATCATGATCTTTTTAAATAATTAAATTAATTCGAATCATTAGCTATTTAAAATCTTCCAACGAGGGCTTTGATTTAATTTTTCTCCAGGATATATTTTCAGTGAGTGTGGTCCATTAGTTGGACCACACTTTTATAAGCCATAGTTATATGCCATAGTGGAATCAAACAAGGTAAGATTGCTACCGTTCAGTGTAAAAGGAGTGTACTTATTCCCTATACACGGGTAATGTTCATTCAGTAGAGATAAACTTATAGCGAGATAATAATAACTTCGAACACGAAATAATTAGTAAAGTAAAAACTACAAAATATTCTATGTGCATTCACATGGTAATTGTTTTCATAGTATTTTGGGAAACGTTCATATTACCCGTGCCGTTGGGCGTGAGGTCTAAATTTCAAGTTCATTTAGTCTGGTTTACTGGTGATGTGGAGGTTCGAATCTATGTCGGACGTTAGGAGGGTGATCTTTTCCTAAATAGTTTACCCACTCAACCTTCTCCACCCACAATAATCTGAGAAAATATTCTCAAATTCCACCTTTCTCATCTCTACCATATTAGTTTGCAGGGCTAGAATTTTGATGAAATGACGTGCCATTTTTACTTTCTCTCTATCTTACAGGTAGAGAAAGTATGGTGAACGTCAAAAAAATCAAACTAGAGATTTTGATGACATGACGTGCCATTTTTTTATTTTGTGTATCCCAGACAATTTTTATAAGTACAGAATGCCTACATAAACTCTGTTCATAGCCCTCTGGTTGTAGAAATGTGTATCTTATAGGTTAGTGTTTAGTAATATTTTATCATTTAGGACTTTTAGCTCAAAGAAAATGTTGGAAATGAAGTATGTAAGAAAAAAACCACAAGGAAGGCCAAAGAAAGAGATGGGAGGAGTAGATAGCAAAAAGTGTACAATTGAGAGGAGAAGAATGGAAGAAATTAAAGGAGGAAAGATGGTGGAAGGATAGCGGAAGATGGAGGCATTTTACTAAACTGACCCGGCTACAGGCTGGAAACAGTTCATGATGATGATGGTGATGATGATGAGATCATATTTTCATGCTTAGAATATTTTTTTAGTTATTTTCAGGAATTTTTGTTGAATAATATCGATGTTTATTTAAATTAATGAATACTCAAACAAAATATTTCCCCACACAGTTGTTAGACTAACAATATAATTAAGTTTCACATAGGTTTTTACTTGCTTTGGTGGACTCATGGTATAAGGCGTCACTGTCGCAATAGATAAGACTGCTGATGATAGGGGTATCAGGGTTCGAATCTCGGTCGGGTTTATGGAGATTTTTTCCCCAAAATGTTTTTACACTCTTCTTCTACATAAACGGCGGTAAACTTAATCTAAATTAAAACTTACTCATCCCTAACTCATTAGTGTAATTAGTGCATAGGTAGTAAGACGCGGTGCTGGAAAAACTAGCTCTGTATACAATTTATTTTTGTGTAAGGAAAATCCATATTCCGGTGAAGCATTGAAACCAATCTGGACAGATTTCTGTGGGAGAGGTTAGCTATTGCTTCTGATGTAGGTGTTTGAAATTAATTTCCGCGTTAAGTGAAATGCCATAGTTTATTTACTAAAGGTTTTTAATTGGATATTTTTGTTTCAATATCATAAAGGGCTTGTTTGATCTATTGATGTGCATTCCTTACAAGTTTTAGTTTATATTTTTGTAAACCTTAAGTTTTTCTTAGCACTTTTAATGTCATATTGACCAGTTTTTGGCCAACTCTACCTCACCAAGCTCCGGTTCATATTAATTAGTATGTATGTGTAATACCCGAACGGTTAGTGAGACACTAGGTGAGAAAAAATTACAACCGTCGCTATCCGCTCCCTACCCCGTGGGCAACCTGTTAGGATGGCCTATGCGCGGAAAGGGAATATCGGATAAGAGGGTTGAAATTAGTCATAACTGAAGTTTTGCTGAGTTTTACTATAAGCTATAGTACAAGATGTGATGTAGCCAGTCTTAATTGATTAAGTTCAAAAAAAAGTCGTCAGCCCAAGTCAATCATTCTATCAAACAGTCCTGCATTGGTGATCTAATTCTACCTAGTTTAAAACTGTGTGTCTTTCTTTCAACAATTTTGCTGTTTCAAATAACAATGATGTGTAACTATACACAAGTTAAGCTGACTGTAATAACAAAATGTATTATATTGTTGTGAATTGTTTGTATTCAGCTGGCTGACTCAGGCTTTCAACACAAAGAAGGAGCATGTGTGTGTTAGGTAACATTAATATATCCTAAATATTATTATACACTGAGACACAAATATTTTTTTAATAAAATGATTTCATATGTATTAAAGTATCTTTTGAATCAGTCAACCATAGTTTTAAACAAAGATAATTCGTTTTACTTTTGTTTCAAATACAGAGAATTCACTATTTTGTTTGCTAATATATGAGCTGTGTCTTCTCTACTTATGCGCTGTACTTAAACATCATTAAATCTATGACCAGTGCTATTACCAATAAACGCAGACATTTTTCATGATCGATTAATTATTTTGCTAATAGTAATAATAACCAACTACTATATTTTTTACAATTATTTTGATTTGAAAAATGAATTTATTTTACACTACTGTAGTTGGAGTACCCGCCATTGCCCGGGAGAAATATTTTAATTTAATGATTTTACTGTATGTCGAAGGTAGCTTTAAGGTTAGTGCCTTTAAGCCAGCCCTGCAGTGCCCGTTTCCCGACCCAGCTATTAATTAACTAAAAAACGTAGTTAAAGTTTTAAAATTCTGGTTTTGTTAATTTTTAAAATCTCAAATCTCTCTATGCGGTAGATATCGCTCATTGCTTATTACAGACAGACAAACAAACTCTTAGTTTTAGTAATATTTATAACAGTCTGACGTTAACACGGTAAAAGCTGACTTGTACTGATTTAAGTACGGGGACATTGATTGTGTGGTGTAAATGGAGCAAGACAGTTTTTCCTTCATTAGTCTGAGGTAGGTCAATATGTGAAAACATGATACTAAAACTAGAAGAGCACATGCGTTGAAATCTTAGGTTCAACAAGACGTGCTTTGGTCTTATGGTGGACTTGGTTTGTAGGGTTTGAAATACAACAAACAACGGACCTTTAAAGTGCGAACACAAACGTCCTTAGAGTCAACACATTGATGGGTGGGGAGAGACATGCGTGTTGTCTAATCTGCCGGCGCTCACATGAGTCTGGACTACAACATGAAAAGCATATTTGAATCTCGTTGAAAATGATTATGTATTTTCTTACGTTTTTGATCCTCGCTTATTAAGACACATCCATGATATCTTCATATTCACATTAATGGCGTTGGAAAGGTGTAACTTAGAGGAAATATACCTACATTTGCTTGGAGGTATAGTGTGAAACCATTCATTAGATAAAACACCTCGGCACACCCGACCCTAAAGTAGAAACTTGTTCTCCTCGTCTCTGTAAAACCAAACTTTACGAGCGTGATTCATTTGTTCACACATCCACTTGTGTGGATAAGATGTAAATATATGTTACATGTAAACAAAAGTGTATAATAAAAGGTTAGGTACATCTTCGTAAATAAAGATAATCCGTGATATATCAACAATGGCTACCCAACTATTTTAAAAATCACTATATCCAACACAACGGTTTAAATTAAGCTGTTAAGGGATAATAAAAGCAAAAAGAGTAGGAAACATACCTGCATTAGCGTGAAGAGAGGATAAGGAAAGCACAATTATAGCCACACGAGAAAACCAACTTAAGTTCATCCGGATGAGATCAGAGCCTCGACCTCCCTGTCACCAGTAACCCAGTATATAGTAAGTCTGACACCTTAAACAGTGTCACCACATATTCGGTTGATTGACAACGATCACAGATTTGTTGACCGTTCTTGGCTAATGAGAGATTTATCAATTTTTGCTCGTACGGTGCAACACTAACGAGCGACCCAGCAGTAGGCCTATAGTCACTTGCCATTAAATTGAAAATGAATGTCAGTTAACCAAAATAAATTTGTCCTAAGATGAGTTTCCGATATAAAAACCTTAACCTTTTATTTTGTTCGCCACGTCTTACTATTTGTTCAAGTTATACGCATATATGATAATTACTATAATGAGTTATGGACGAGGAATGAATAATTTTTGAGATAATATACAAATTTTTGCGGGAAAAAAGAATGGGAAACCATTTAGGTCATGTGACCACTGGAGCGGGCCTTGACTTTGTTAATTTCACAAAGATTATGTTGGCTTAAAGTTATTTTGCCTAAAAATTAACTTCACAAAAGGTCAGTTGACCTACAATTTAGGCCAAATGATCTCGCAATAGACTGGATTTCCGCTAACGGGGAGATTAGGGTTCAAATCTTGATTGGATGCTCTGAAAGTAGTTGTTACTAAATGTATTTGCACGCTACCTTCACTTAAAATCGGGTAAATTTTCTTTAAATTCTACCTTACACATCCCTACCCCATTAGTGTAAATATGCAAAAAGACCGAATGGATAGTTAAACGTGATACACGAAATAATATTTATACTATCCGTGGAACTTATTTATTGCCAGGTTAGATATCTAGTTATGTGTAGAAATCTATTAATCGTAAAATAGCATCTTGAGTAATTGGATTTGAATTTATCATCAGATTTAAATTAAAAATATCATTTTTATAAAAAAAAATCTCTCGAAATATCTAGTTCATTAGATTAATCTAAAACAAAAATGCTAAGCTAACCTAGCTTTTAGATAAATTCTACTTATAAATTACAAATCTGATGACCCTGTTAGTATTCCACCCCATAAAAGTACACTAGCCCGCTTCATATCGTGTTAGAGTGGCCTGCTGATTCTGGGGAGATCGGTGTTTGAATCCTGGTCGAGTCTACTGAGGATGGCTTTTTCCTAAATGGTTTCCAACTCTACTTCCAAGCAGGTGCGGGTAGATCACCTCTAAAATGTATTCTTCCTCATTCCTACCTCATTAGAGTAATTAAAATATATGTGTATAGCTTGAACACTGAACAGCTGATTTAAAAAACTAGCACACTAACTCATCAAATCTATTTAAAATACAAACTGTGTCACGTTACCATCACTGAATAATTTAATCTTTTGTTGGTATTGAGATCATCAAAATGAAAGTATTTATAATCCGCTGATGTGCGTATCAAGTTCGTCGAATTTCATGTAGACTTGAACATTAATTGATGAGTTTCGCTTAGAAATCCCCGTGGGCTAAGACGTTACATATACATTTAACGACGTCAGTGTAGTTTTTTTGTTTTTTTTTGCTAGTGACGGGAACGTTTTGGTTAGTATCCCAACCGGCCATTGAATTGTATATCTAAATCATTTTCCGCTCTTTATTTTTTGTGTGCGTAGCGCATATTTCTAGCAGAAAGGTATGCTTGCATATCTATAATTATGGGGTATGATTTAGGGAAAATGTATCCACACTTGCGTGGAGGTAAGTGAAAAATCTTTTGGATAAAAACACCTCAGTAGAACCGGCCAAGATTCAAAACTCAACCTCGCCATCACTTGCAAACAAGATTAGATGAGGCTGGTGCCTTAGAACACATTATCATCAGTACGGCTAATTTTTTTGTTCATTTGTCCTTCATGTCTTACCACCGTTCCAGGTTCCAGGCTATATGTATTTAACTATATTTGGATCATTTAGAGTAAATGTACCTGTATTTGCGTGGATGAAGAGTGGGAAACCATTTAGGGAAAAAAAACCCACAGTCCATCCGGGTGATATTTTAACCCCGAACTTACCGTCGCTGACAGTTAAATATTATATCACAGATGCAGTTTTTCCCACTCTCCCTCCAGCCAAATGCGTGTACGTTTCTTCTGTATTCTACCTTCTTCATTACTACCTCATTGGTGTAGATTTTCGGACGGCCATTACGGGTATAGTAGGATTTTGGTTGGAAGGAATATATCTGAAAGTTTAAATAATTACTATAAATACTTTAATATATTCATAAGTCAAGTCATTTAATCGTCAGATATAACTTTTTATAGATAGTGTAAATAGGCTTACATAATATAAATAACATTAATAAGTTTGTAAAATGTAAGTGAGCACTGTTGACCATACAAACAAAATGTTTGTATTCTTCCAAACGAATTCCTGCTGAATTAGGATTTTATTTTTTTTATTGCGGCTTGATAAAACTCGGCTTCTGATAATTTAGTCCAAGTTGGGTTTCAATTTACAATATTATACATTATTATTTATTTTTGTTTTATGCTTTTAATCGATATAATAACTATCTGGTTAGAATCCCAAACCTAATCCTAGACCTTGTTTACTTAAATCTAACTTACACCTAACTTACAATTAAAAATAATATTCTACTACTCTCTACTTCCCCCCTGTTCTATTTATACTAAACAATCTATTTTACTAATTTTAATACCTATGCAGTCGACTGCATTAACATCTGTGTTTGTTCACTTTGTTCTGGACGTGATAGTTCTGTCGTTTCCCTGGCAGTACTGGCTAAATTAAGATCCGAGAAGTGAAAAAAAAAAGTTTGGATATATATTTGGCGCCTTCAACAGGAATGCATTTTTGGCAGTGGCCAAATTTACCAGCCATTAGTTACGTCTCTGACAGTTTCAATAACAAAAATAACGTAAGCTAAATCAAGATAAAGGCTTACTAAGGGCTGGTCTTATGACTACTAGATAAATATTGCCATCGGGAGGTTAAAGTTAGCGACCAGATAAAGGTTATCAGCCACTTTAATATTTTACGCGTATTATGAACTGAATTTATCTGCCGGATAGTTATCTGAAGGATAAATATATTTTTATGCAGAAAACGAAAGGTTGGTACTGTTTTTACTGGTGCGCGCATGCGTATAAGCCCTACTGCTACCGCTACTACCTGGAAAGTGACTACAACGCTCAACATTTGTTACATAATGGTGGATAAACGAGTGCGAGTAAACAGATGGCGTCACGTGGGCGCAGAAGCTAAGATGTCTTGTAAGTACTAATTTTGGTGTCTGCTAAAATATGGTCAGTAGTTGGGTACAACGTTTACAAAATTTCATTTATTGTACTCACATTTTGATAATTTGTTCTTATATAAATATAACTCTACAAATAGCTTGTCAGTTTATATAAAAGTGTGAATTAAATGTTCTAACTTTATATAGTTAGGGCCTGGGCCTTGTGCTTACTAAACACGTGAACCAAGGTTTTAACCTATAAACAGATTCTGATAGGTGAAACCTCATGAAAAACAACGTGTCACTATGGCAACAACCATTTTAACTTTCAGATAAAAGTTATCAGGTACTTAAACCTCCCAATAAAAATGTGATGGATAAATACTTTTATCTGGCAGATAAATGCTATCAGGCAGTCATAAGACGCACTTTTAACTTATCGTCGAGATAGAAATATTTATCTGCCAGATTAATATCTATCCAGTAGTTATAAGACCGGCCCTAATATGAACTGGACACGTAGATTTACTGGGCACGTACAACCACCTTGATTAACTGGGTACATATACACACTAAGATGAACTGGACACATATAAACACTAAAATGAACTGGACACATATAATCACTAAGATGAATTGGATACATATAAACACTAAGATCAATAACTGGGCACATATAACACCTGTAGTAGGATAAAAGTTATAGCTTGGATATTAGCCAGTCGCTTCCCAAAACTTTGGATAGCCATGGCCAATCTAATACTGACCTACTCTGTACACGTTTTTATTAAATTAAATCTCGTAATCATTGTTTTTTTTAAATGAAGTGATGACAATTTTTATAAAGTAATGTAAGTTTGTAAACGCGCCAGGAAAGGTAATAAAATAATTATGGTATTAATTTATTGTATGATATATTATTTGGCGTATGCATGATTTTGAATAAATTGAAAAACGACACCTGGATATGGGAATCGAACGCGGGATCTTTGGCTTAGCGCACCAATGCTTTAGTCACTGAGCTATCCAGTGATCGTTCAGTGCTCAGGATCATTCTTCACTCATATTTTAAGGCAGAATCTGTGAATGATGTTCGGGAATCGTCAGCTACATATGGGCAATCAATAAGATCGCAAGCTACAAGAATACTATAACGTTATCTGATATCTCGTGATCTTAATTGATTGCTCATATGAAGCCGACGATTTCCGTACGTCCATCACAGACCTAGCCTCAGCCTTAAACTATGATTGAAGAATGAGCTTGGACACAATAGCGAGATTGTAATCAGTTTAGTAGTTTTTTTATCACCACGTTTTACTACCGTTTCAGGTTATACGGATATATGATAACTACTACAATGTGGTGTGGATGAGGAAGGAATCAATTTAGAAGTAGAAGGAGAATGGGAAACCGTTTATGAAAAACCACTCTCAGTAGACACAACCGGGACTTGAACCCCAATATTCCCATCATCAGTAGACCAGTCTAACACAAAAGTCACACCTTGGACCATTGGTTGCTAACCGGTGCTCCGTGAACTGGTTACAAGTGTTCCGCCGGTGAAAGATGCCGCTTGACAACAGTTCTGAGTGATGATGGCTTCTATGATTCTAACAACCGAAGGCTGCTACCCGCTTTGACTTCTAAACTATTCTTTAAATTAAAAAATGACATCCTAACACGGGAAATTGAACCTGGGACCTTTGGCTTAGGGATCGTCCCATGCCCAGAGCCATTCTTACCTCATATTTTTAGACATACTCTGTGATGAAATCGTCAGCTACATATGTGTGATCAATTAATATCATGAGCTATCAGATGACGTAGTCATCTTCTACTCAGGAGGGATCTAAGCTAACAGTAAAATAATGACAATTGTATGAATGCACATATCAAAATATATTAAATATCCAAGATATTATTATATTCGTTAATTACGGCTATAGCCGCATATAAATATCATATTCTTTAAATTGAAAAATGAAACCAGGACACGGGTGTTCTGCCAATTTTTCTTATAACCAAAAGTGTTCCGTGACTTACAAAAGGTTAAGAACCACTGCCTTAGACCGTTTGACCACTAAAACAGGATTTTAAATAACTGTTTTACAGTTTTTTTTGTATTTTATAAAAATACGTTGGAATGGTGTCACTGAGCTCAATCCCACTCTTTTCTAAATTAGACTATAAAACACTTTCTATTGGACTGCCTGCTGATGACGGGGATATCGGGATTAGAATCCCGGTCGGGTCTACTGAGTTTTTTCATAAAATGTTTCCCACTCTCCTTCCACGCAAATTCGGGTAGATTACCTCTAAAATTCCTCCTTCCTCATCCCTTCCCTAAAAGAGGAACTATCATGTATGCGTATAGTCTGGACAGGTAAAAAGACGTGGCGATAGAGAGAATACAGAAAGCTGCACCATGATGTGACGTTTGGTTCGAGTTGCATGACTTACCTAAGCTATAGTAGCCCCATGGCTTCTTTGGTGCTGACTGACAGCTGATGGCTTTGAAAAGTTACCAGACCAAATTATGTATCCCTACGCCCAACCATATGATCTGCAAAAAACATGTGTTTAGCAGCTGTCACTTCTGACAGTCAAAATGTAGGTATATACCTAAATGTTGACTGTCAGAAGTCAGCTGTGAACTGTCAGTCAGCACCAAAGAAGCCATGGGGCTACTGTAGGTGNTATACCTAAATGTTGACTGTCAGAAGTCAGCTGTGAACTGTCAGTCAGCACCAAAGAAGCCATGGGGCTACTGTAGGTGTTATTCAAGAGGGAGTGGAGGGAGGGTGTGAGGTGGACTTTTAATTAGAAAATGCCGGTGGGAACCACTGGTCTATAGTGTATTGGTACTAAGCGTACATCCAATAACAAGAGAGGTAAGTCTATGCCTCGAAGGGGGTGATGGAAGATAAAATGAATTTGACAGGTATGTCCTATCCAAACCAACAATCTACACTTCTTCTTTCAGTGGAGCAGTTTGCAAATGAAAAAAAACAAAAACACTCCTTTTACGATTCACTGGTTTAGTCTATATTGGTCATGTTTACGCCTACGGATATAGAAGGCCTTGGTTTGATTTCATGTGGTGCCGGATAAACTTGTACTGTACATTTATTTTTATTATTTGAAGATATTTATTGTATATTAGGGCACGGCCACGCTTGCAACCTGGTTGCCTCGATAAAGTTGCCGCGACCAAAACCCCAGAACGTCAAACCAAATTAATTATAGGGGTGACCCACTCACTTTTGCAACCAAAACACTGTAAACAGGTATTATTTGCCGTGTATAGCCACCCTAATATATGTTACAAGACATTACGTACTGGCGTTTTAACTGTCACGACCATATTTACCAATATAACCGCACCCTTACACATCAAAAAAAAGTGTCATAGGACCAAAGGCATGGAAAGCCATGGGTGTTTGGGGGGTCCAAAATCCTCTTGAAATTTGATGGGCCCTCTTAGTGTTGTACATAAATACGTACACAAACTTAATTGGCTAGATATATAGTAAAACATTTTAGCGGATCCCTCTTAGGAAAACTAGTTTTATACGCCTTTGCATAAGACCTACATTATATTTTGGAGCCCTTAGATAAAATAATCATAACAAAACACAGAACACAATTTTTGTAAATACATGTCCCCCATTAATAATGTGTTAGTGTGATCGACCACAAGTCTAGAGGAACCTGGTTTGATTCCGAATGGAGCTGTCCAATATATTTACTATTTGTAGACGGGTTCGTTGTATTGTGCTATTAGTAAATATTTATATGCTAAGGATATACTTGTTTCCATGCGTTAATAGTTTTTTTAAAACGTAAACCACGTCTTACTGCTCATCCGTTATATTCACATGTTTATATTAAAGAAATGACATTGATGAAGGTATGGTTAAAACTACATGTACACACATTTTGCATATGCCACTATTTCGTTAAATTACTTTAGTACACCCGGCCGGTATTCACGCCCTGACCTCCCCATCATAGTAAAATCAGACCAGACGATATTGACGTTTTAGTCTGCGTGGCCGCCAATGTGGAATAGTATTAATGTATTTAGGTTATGTTGGTTTGAAAACAGTGTGCTGATATAATGTGTGTTTATAATGTCCTCGTCAAATCAAAATATTAAAATATTCTATCAATCACGGCTATGTACCTCACCATACAGTAACTCAGTGGTGCGGTAAACAGTTGATGAGGTACGCACACTTGGTACTCCCCCCCGCCAACCCTTCTAGCCCCCCGAGGCCACGCACTGGCGGCTTAGCAGCGCGAGTTGTTTAAGGTGATTTCAAACAGCTGCGGTCGATAATAATTGGGCAGGTTTGCATAACCCTCAGCAGCGCACTATTCTTTTAGACTCGCGCTTGCGCAATCTAGTTACTGCTACTCCCTATTGTTTCACCGGCACCGTAAGGTCTGGGAGGATAGCAGAGCCTGGAGAGAAACTGGGAAGATAGTAGAGACTGGACAGAAACTGGGAGGATAATAGAGACTGGAGAGAAACTGGGAGGATAGTTAGACTGGAGAGAAACTGGGAGGATAGTAGAGACTGGAGAGAAACTGGTAGGATAATAGAGACTGGAGAGAAACTGGGAGGATAGTAGAGACTGGACAGAAACTGGGAGGATAGTAGAGACTGGAGAGAAACTGGG